>JARQOC010000003.1:879894026-880109026 GCA_033576535.1 Allobates femoralis | reverse complement strand
TGCAGGGTGTGTGTGTGTGTGTGTGGGTGGTGGGGGTGTGTGTGTGGTGGGGTGTGTGGTGGTGCGGTGCGGGTTGTGTGTGTGTGTGTTTTGTGTGTGGCGTCGGCCGTGCAGGTGTTGTGTGTGTGTGTGTGTGTGGTGGCGTCGGCTGCGGGTGTGTGTGTGTGTGTGTGGCGTGCCGTGCAGGGTGGTGTGTGTTGTGTGTGTGGTTGGCGTCGGCCGTGAGTGGTGTGTGTGTGTGTTGTGTGCGTCGGCCTGCAGGGTGTGTGTGTGGTGTGGCGTCGGTGTGCGGTGTGTGTGTGTTGTGTGGGCGTCGCCGTGCAGGGTGTGTGTGTGTGGATGTGGTGGTGGTCCGTTTGTGTGCGGCGTCGGCCAGTGCAGGGTGTGGTGTGTGTGGGCGTCGCCGTGCAGGGTGTGTGTTGTGTGTGCGTCGGCCGTGGCAGGGGTGTGTGTGTGTGTGTTGTGGCGGTCGGCCGTGCAGGGTGTGTGTGTTGTTGTGGTGTCGGCGTCGTCGTGCAGGTGTGTTGTGTGTGTGTGGCGTCGGCCTGTGGCAGGGTGTGGGGTGTGTGTGGGTGTGTGTGTTGTGGCGTCGGCCGTGCAGGGTTGTGTGTGTGTGTGTGTGTGTGGGCTGGGCGGCCGTGCAGGGTTTGGTGTGTGTGTGTGTGGCGTCGGCCGTGCAGGGTGTGTGTGTGTGTGTGTGTGTGTGTGGCGTGGGCCGTGCAGGGTGTGTGTGTGTGTGTGTGTGTGTGGCGTCGGCCGTGCAGGGTGTGTGTGTGGTGTGGCTGTCGGCCGTGCAGGGTGTGTGTGTGTGTGTGTGTGTGTGTGGGTCGGCCGTGCAGGGTGTGTGTGTGTGTGTGTGGCGTCGGCCGTGCAGGGTGTGTGTGTGTGTGTGTGTGGCGTCGGCCGTGCAGGGTGTGTGTGTGTGTGGCGTCGGCCGTGCAGGGTGTGTGTGTGTGTGTGTGGTGTGTGTGTGTGTGGCGTTGGCCGTGCAGGTGTGTGTGTGTGTGTGGCGTCGGCCGTGCAGGGTGTGTGTGTGTGTGTGTGTGTGTGTGTGGGGCGTCGGCCGTGCAGGGTGTGTGTGTGTGTGTGTGTGTGTGTGTGTGTGTGTGTGTGTGTGTGTGTGTGTGTGTGTGTGGGGCGTCGGCCGTGCAGGGTGTGTGTGTGTGTGGCATCGGCCGTGCAGGGTGTGTGTAGCGTCACAGCTCAGTTTGGCGGTTTCTACAGAGGTCAGCAGCAGTTTTTTTTGCTGCCTCAAGTGCCAGAACCGCGGCTATACCACACCTGCCGCAAGCCCCATAGACCATGCATTGGGCGTGCCACACGTGCGACCGTTTGGACGGCAGATGTGGTAAATCTGCCGGATCTGGGCAATGTGAAGAAACCACTGATGTGAAAGGGGCCTCATCTGTGGTAGAGAGCAGAGCGGTGCCCGCGGCTCATGTATGGGTGGTCAGAGAGGACGTAGGGCCGGAGGTGCAGCACACATGACGCCATGTGCTACACATTGTGCATCTCTATCCTCCATGTAGCTCAGTGACAGCTGGATGGGGAAAGACTGTATCAGTTTGGATAAACCAGCGCTATTGGTTACACAGCGCTAACTACTGTAATGATGGAGTTTGTTGGTTTGCGTAACAGCAGCGCGGCCGGTTAATATAGTGATCTTTGGGAGTTGTCTACTCCAAGTACGTAAGCGGCGGTGCGCAGCCAATTAGAAGGCCTGTGATCACTGATTGACATTCAGTGGAGTAAATGAGCAGAGGACGCCCGAGCAGTTAACACCGGAGGACGCCGACACTTCTGCACTGCGAGGGGAATAGGATTGGCTACAAAGGACCATGTGACGACCATCGATCCCATGACAACAGGGAAAGCCTTATTGTGATTGGAGGATGGGATTGTTTACATTAGATCATATTTAGAGCATTGATCTATACTGATGAGTGACCATTAGTATGTATAGGGGGTGTGATGGTGGGTTATAGTGTCTTCCTATACTGTGTATCCTGCCCTTCCCCACTTCCTGTATACACATTACACTCCTCAGTATGAGAATTGAATTACTGTGGACATGTCCACCCCCCCCCCGGAGTCTCCATAGAACTGGTTTTGGATTGGAGAGGTGTTGGGGGGGAGGAGAAGCCGCATGATTCAGTCTGTGTGTGCAACGCTGAAGCTGAGGTGTGCTCTCAAAAGGCATGGGAGAGGCTCCTGGATTACATGGACATACAATATATGGCTGGATTGTTTTATGGATTTTTATGTTTTCAAGCAATAAAGGTTCTTGGCTGATGTGGGAAACCAGAGAAGGACCCTGTGACAGGATGGTTCTTTGGTACAGATCCAGGGGTGAGGTTTCTGGGTTGTTTTCATCTGTTATAATGTATTTTTCAATTAATGTATCATTGTTCTTTGTGATTGGTGAATATAATGAAGGGGTGGTGTTTACACTATAAAAGGGTTTTTTTCTGGATGGAAGCTGTACACTTGATAAAGATCTGTGTGATCAAAATGTCGCTGTATTTATGGGAATGGAATAAAGAAGTTTGGATAAAAGTACCAACCGGTGAGGCGCTGTCTCATTTCTATAGATATACTGGTGTGACGATTTCCAGGAGAGACTCCCTGGATGAGGACATGTGTCTCAAGAAAAGGGATGAAGATCATGACCCTAAAGTCTCCCACCGACGGGGCCGACCACAAGTCTCCCACCGACGGGGCCGACCACAAGTCTCCCACCGACGGGGCCGACCACAAGTCTCCCACCGACGGGTCCGGCCACAAGTCTCCCACCGACGGGGCAGGCCACAAGTCTCCCACCGACGGGGCCGACCACGAGTCTCCCACCGACGGGGCCGACCACAAGTCTCCCACCGACGGGGCAGGCCACAAGTCTCCCACCGACGGGGCCGGCCACAAGTCTCCCACCGACGGGGCAGGCCACAAGTCTCCCACCGACGGGTCCGGCCACAAGTCTCCCACCGACGGGTCCGACCACAAGTCTCCCACCGACGGGGCAGGCCACAAGTCTCCCACCGACGGGGCAGGCCACAAGTCTCCCACCGACGGGGCCGACCACAAGTCTCCCACCGACGGGGCCGGCCACAAGTCTCCCACCGACGGGTCCGGCCACAAGTCTCCCACCGACTGGGCAGGCCACAAGTCTCCCATGATGGGGCAGGCGCGAGTTATGACAACAGTCTTTTTACTCAATGTTTGCCGTAGGTTAATGTTCTTAATTTGGCCAGACATATTGGTCTTTTGTTTGTTATCTCATGTTTGCGAATGCATTGTTTCTTGCCAGACTGCCAACCAATAAGAGTACAGCCTTTTTCCACCAATCCTTGAAAAACACAATATACGCCAAGGTGTGGGCTCGGATTATAACAAGGACTTTCTTCAGTCCCCAGTAGTTCATATGCTACATGGCTTCAATCTAAGGGCTCTGATCCCGGTTGGAAGACCATAATCACAGCCTGGGTATTCTGGTTCTGGCTGGATAACATTGTGTCATTATACTCTATGTAAAAACAATAATACAGCGGTCTCAGGGAGCGCCAAAGGAATACTGGACAAATTAGTGGATAAGAACGTTGGAAGAGGATTCTGCAAAATCATTAACTGAGAGAAAGCTGGAGGCCGCCCCTAGTGTTACCACAGCCCACCATGACACCACAGCCCACGTGACACCCCACCATGACACCACAGCCCACGTGACACCCCACCATGACACCACAGCCCACGTGACACCCCACCATGACACCACAGCCCACGTGACACCCCACCATGACACCACAGCCCACGTGACACCACAGCCCACGTGACACCCCACCATGACTGCCCGTCATGACACCACAGCCCACGTGACACCCCACCCACCATGACACCACAGCCCACGTGACACCCCACCATGACACCACAGCCCACGTGACACCCACCATGACACCACAGCCCACGTGACACCCCACCATGACACCACAGCCCACGTGACACCCCACCCACCATGACACCACAGCCCACGTGACACCCCACCCACCATGACACCACAGCCCACGTGACACCCCACCATGACACCACAGCCCACCATGACACCACAGCCCACGTGACACCCCACCATGACACCACACCCCACCATGACACCACAGCCCACCATGACACCACAGCCCACCATGACACCCCCACCATGACACCACAGCCCACATGACACCCCACCATGACACCACAGCCCACGTGACACCACAGCCCACCATGACACCACAGCCCACCATGACACCACAGCCCACCATGACACCACAGCCCACCATGACACCACACCCCCACCATGACACCATGGTCCCTTTACCATGTCTGGGACAATTATGGCGAACGTGATACCAACTAAGATCAAACAATGTCTTACTCCACGATACGGACGAGGCAGGATGGTGCTGGGTGTTTACTGCTTGGCGTAGATCATGGACATGGGAACCCAAGGACTTCAGGTCCAAACACGATTGGGCACCGTCCACCTCTGATCTGTGGAGTCTAGAGATGAGCAAATCAATACAAATCCAATATTGTGAAATTCACCGATCACCAAAATATGTCCGGCTCCATGACCTCACACAGCGGCGGGGGCGCTCCCCTGCTTCTTGGCTCCTGCGCCTCCTAACATGTTGTTTTTTGCACATGTTTCTATCCACTCAGTATTTCTTGTTACATCTTTATCTCAAGGATTGAAAATGGTCAAAAGTTAATTATAGGATTGTACAAAATGTATGAAAAAGTGACAATAGCAATAGATGAGGCAGAAAAAAAAATTAATATACCACCTATGGCACCCGCTGTCCTGGCAGGATATAACACAGATCTATTGGCCTCGTGTGTCTCCAGCAAGAGAGAAGGAGGAAGAATAAGGAAGAAGAAGAGGGCGAGAAGGAGGAAGAGGAAGAGGGAGAAAGAGGAAGAAGGAGGAAGAAGGAGAAGGAGGAAGAAGGAGAAGGAGGAAGAAGGAGAAGGAGGAAGAAGGAGAAGGGAGAAGAAGGAGAAAGAGGAGGAAGAGGAAGAAGGAGAAAGAGGAAGAAGGAGGAAGAGGAAGAAGGAGAAAGAAGGAGGAAGAAGGAGGAAGAAGAAGGAGAGAAGGAGGAAGAGGAAGACACTGTCTTCAGCTCGTGTCAGTGCCTGTACACAGTGATCTCCTGATCATTAAGGCCTCAGCAGGATCATTTTTGTACTGTTTTAAAATCGTGAAGGATCTGTTGCTGCGCTGTCTTATTACATGTTTGTCATCCATTTCTTTGTTGACGTCATTTAGCCTGGCTTCACACTGCAGTTTTTCACTGATCAGTGTCCATCCAGTTTGTGAGCCAAAACCAGGAGAGTCTCCAAAACTCAACAGAGGTCAATCTTTCAATTATAGTTTTCCTCTCACGTTCCTCTCCTTGTTCTGGCACACAAACTGGATGGACACTGATCAGTGAAAAAACTGCAGTGTGAAGCCGGCCTTAGACATTTCTAGACCAGGAAAAGGGTTGAGTACGTTCCTAGGAGACCCAAGACTGTATCTCGTCTTTTCATATCCATTGGCTACTTTGTAATATTGTGAAAAGTTTTCTGAAAATTAATTGAACCTGCAAAATCTGAATTTTGAAAAGATTTGATTGTCTGTAGGGGCGGGTCCTCCGATGCACTCCAACCTATGGGGGGACTTTAGTGCCCTCTGATGTGTGACGGGGACCCCGGCGCACTCCAGTCAGGGCCCGGGGCCCCCGGCGCACTCCAGTCAGGGCCCGGGGCCATGTTTCCAGGTGTGTGACCATGGTTAGCACTGGAGCACATGTCCTGACTTGTGCAGTGATCTTTGTAACTCTTGGGGTTTCAACTCCTCACCAGTTGTGTTGTGTTTTTTCAGCGATCTTATAGTGACAGTGATGAGGTACAGAAGGCACAGCGGGCAGCAGCACAGCGGGCAGCAGCACAGCGGGCAGCAGCACAGCGGGGCGCACCCACCATCTTCTCCAAGATCCTAGACAGGACTCTTCCTGCAGACATCATCTATGAGGATGACCAGGTAGTGACCCTAGAAGAGCCGATCACCATCTGATGCTCTGTCACCCGCTTACCTCCATCCTCTTTTGCAGTGTTTGGCGTTTCGCGATGTTGCCCCCCAGGCTCCGGTTCATTTCCTTGTGATTCCCAAAGTTCAGATTCCCAGAATAAGTCAAGTGGCTGCAGGAGACAAGGAGGTGAGGGGATGACAGTGGAGACTATCTGCCCCCATCCCTCTGTATGTAAGCTCCCACTGTTCGCCCCGACCTGCTGTATATATCCCTCTACCACTGACCCCCGACCTGCTGTGTATACATCCCTCTACCACTGACCCTCAACCTGCTATATATATCCCTCTACCACTGACCCCCGACCTGCTGTGTATACCCCTCTACCACTGACCCCCGACCTGCTGTATATATCCCTCTACTACTGACCCCCGACCTGCTGTATATATCCCATGTGAGGTAGCGCCCCAGGGGAACCCGCTTGGCATGGGGAAAATGACATTAGCGACTACATTTCAACGGAACATAACCAGAGGATTTATTGTTTTTCTGTCATAAGCCGCTTTCATCACATAAATCATAACATCGTATTTATATTTTCATATGACATAACTTCCACATTAGTACATCACATGACATCACATGACATTACAGGACATTACATAACAGGACATTCGCATGAGAATCACCGGGACCATGTCATGACTTATTGTCGGTCCCAACGGCGGTCACCTCCGCCTAACACCCTGACAGGGATCATTCCCCACCCTATTGCACACGAGTCATCACACATGGCACTTATTCATGAACCATTATGACTCGCGCATGACACAGCATTCATGGCATTTTTACATACCCCAATATGCTACATACTCAGGGCCCACAATAGTACCAGGAACCCTGTCACTCAGTACACACAAGACCTCCACGGATCCACCGGGATCCAGGAGACTAACACCTGGATCAACGGGACCATATCATGACTCACTCAGTCAGTCCCAAAGTCGGCTGTGACCGCCTGGCCCTTGAGCCGTCCCCAGTCCTGGACACTGGCTGGCATGTACCCATCACATGCCACTGGCATGGAGCTGGCAGGCTCCCTTCACTTCCCCCACCAGGGACGGATCACTTCCAGCACCTCCTCACATGGCAGTGGTCTGGACTGCTCTGACTCCCATCGTCCTCTCTCACTCAGACACCTGGCAGGTTCTTATCCAGGCTGCCTCACCCACAGCTGCAACACAGTGAGTCAATCAGCACATCTCACTCACACACAGACCTGAGATGTGATTAACCCCTGTGCAGCATTCAGGATTAGCCCAGCAAAGCACTCATACACAGGTTCAGCCACTCATTAGGCTCATGAATCTCGCAGATCTTCAGCGCTCACACTCATCTGTTTTACTCAGCTCATAAAAACCCTTCAGCTGTTAACCCACTGTACACCAGACAGGTTTCACACAGCACACACACACACACACACACACAGAGGAAAACCGGCCCATGTGAACAGAGACCTGCACCGATAACCCGTGTGATGCACCCGGCCAGGGGCCACATCACCACACCCTCTACCACTGACCCCCGGACCACTGTATATACCCCTCTACCACTGACCCCGGACCACTGTATATACCCCTCTACCACTGACCCCCGGACCACTGTATATACCCCTCTACCACTGACTCCCGGACCACTGTATATACCCCTCTACCACTGACCCCCGGACCACTGTATATACCCCTCTACCACTGACCCCCGGACCACTGTATATACCCCTCTACCACTGACCCCGGACCACTGTATATACCCCTCTACCACTTACTCCCGGACCACTGTATATACCCCTCTACCACTTACTCCCGGACCACTGTATATACCCCTCTACCACTGACCCCCGGACCACTGTATATACCCCTCTACCACTGACCCCCGGACCACTGTATATACCCCTCTACCACTGACCCCCGGACCACGGTATATACCCCTCTACCACTGCCCCCAGACCTCTGTATATACCCCTCTACCACTGACCCCGGACCATTGTATATACCCCTCTACCACTGACCCCCGTCCTGCTGTATATACCCCTCATACTCTGTCTCGTTGTGGTTGTCCAGCTCCTGGGTCACCTCCTGGTCACCGCCAGTCTCCTGGCTCAGAGGCAAGGTCTGGCGGATGGATACCGGATCGGTGAGTGAATACAATACAGGGGTCGGTGCTGATGTCTCGTCTACCACTAACTCTCCCCCCTTCTTCCAGTAATCAATGACGGCCAGCAGGGGGCACAGTCCGTCTATCACCTCCATCTACATGTGATCGGCGGCCGGCAGATGAGGTGGCCTCCAGGATAACACCCCGGACCAGAATGTATCACAACAGCATTACAATAAAGAGATCCTGCCTAATTCTGCAGTCCTATGTAACACCACAGATAACACAGTGATATCTCTGAGTACAGATAATGTAGTAGATGTCACCTGCAGTCCTATGTAACACCACAGATAACACAGTGATATCTCTGAGCACAGATAATGTAGATGTCACCTGCAGTCCTATGTAACACCACAGATAACACAGTGATATCTCTGAGCACAGATAATGTAGTAGATGTCACCTGCAGTCCTATGTAACACCACAGATAACACAGTGATATCTCTGAGTACAGATAATGTAGTAGATGTCACCTGCAGTCCTATGTAACACCACAGACAACACAGTGATATCTCTGAGTACAGATAATGTAGTAGATGTCACCTGCAGTCCTATGTAACACCACAGATAACACAGTGATATCTCTGAGCACAGATAATGTAGATGTCACCTGCAGTCCTATGTAACACCACAGATAACACAGTGATATCTCTGAGTACAGATAATGTAGTAGATGTCACCTGCAGTCCTATGTAACACCACAGATAACACAGTGATATCTCTGAGCACAGATAATGTAGATGTCACCTGCAGTCCTATGTAACACCACAGATAACACAGTGATATCTCTGAGTACAGATAATGTAGTAGATGTCACCTGCAGTCCTATGTAACACCACAGATAACACAGTGATATCTCTGAGTACAGATAATGTAGTAGATATCACCTGCAGTCCTATGTAACACCACAGATAACACAGTGATATCTCTGAGTACAGATAATGTAGTAGATGTCACCTGCAGTCCTATGTAACACCACAGATAACACAGTGATATCTCTGAGTACAGATAATGTAGTATATGTCACCTGCAGTCCTATGTAACACCACAGATAACAGTGATACTGTTCATATGTCACATGACGCATTACTTGCTGATACTCCAAAGGCCTCATTCACACATCCATGCCTGGAGACACATGCCGGATATATGGGGACACATGTTCTCCTATGAACTCCTTCACACGTCTGTAATTCCCGTGTCACTGTGTGGAGCAGATGTGTGTCTTTGCTCCACATGGTGACATGTCCGTTTTTTTGTGGAAGCACGCACCGCTTTTGGCTGAAAACGTCCATCCACACAGATGTCAACCATGTTACATCCGTGTGCACGGACCACGGACAAAAGTGACAACCCTAAAAATAAGAAACAAAAACAATGTTGCGCCAAACTGCTGATGTTTATGGCATGGGAGTGGTTAAATATATCTAGGGCTCACCTTCTCTAGTTGTGCTGACCGCACAACTAGTTTATGCACTGATTTGTTACCCCAAAGGGTTTCCACATCAGCCGGTGTGCTGCAAGCAAGGATAAGCGTGATTTCCAATATGCACACGCTGCTGATTCTCGTTCTTGTTCCAAAGAAGTGGTGATTGACGTCTGATGCGTCCTGGGTGCCCAGCTGCTGAATACCACGCTTCCCAATGGGAGGATACGTGTGCGTTCAAATAAAGATGTGGTATTAGATTAGCGCTACAAACCACTCCAGGCGATCGTTCTGTATAAATTACCTTAAAGCTTTATTCAATCGATGTAGAATGCCCAGTCTCCACAACGCGTTTCGGCGCTAATTGCGCCTTTCTCAAGTGTCAAGAGACACTTGAGAAAGGCGCAATTAGCGCCGAAACGCGTTGTGGAGACTGGGCATTCTACATCGATTGAATAAAGCTTTAAGGTAATTTATACAGAACGATCGCCTGGAGTGGTTTGTAGCGCTAATCTAATACCACATCTTTATTTGAACGCAACCCTAAAAATAAAGAATTTCCTCCACCCCTCGCTCCAGCGGTGTCTGCTCCTCTCCCCTCGCTCCAGCGGTGTCTGCTCCTCTCCCCTCGCTCCAGCGGTGTCTGCTCCTCTCCCCTCGCTCCAGCGGTGTCTGCTCCTCTCACTTCTGGTGCCGCTCATTAGGTTCATGAATATTCACTTCACTGAGCCCAACAGCGGCTGGAAGTGACAGGAGCAGCGGTGCTAGAGGCAGATAAGTATGGTGGATCCACAGACAGCCCCCATTGTGTCACACGTCTATGACACATGGTGCGCCCTGCCCCCAAACAGCCTTATCTCACACGTCTGTGGTGACACAGTACCTGCAGATACTCCTAAGGCCTCATTTACATGCCCGTGCCTCTAGCACGTAAGCAGTCCGTGCCAACACATGCCGGAGGCACGGACATACAGGGACACATATTCCCCTGTGGACTCATGCAGACGTCCGTGATTCCGCAAGGACCGTGTCTCCGTGTGCTCCACATGGAGACAAGTCTGTTTTATTGCGGAGCCACGGACTGTTTTTTTGTCCAAACGTCCTGCACTGTGACATCCGTGTGCACGGACCACGGACAAAAGGAAAAAAGCTTCAAAATAAAGAATTTTATACTCGCCTCGCTCCAGCGCTGACAGCTCCTCTCACTTCCGATGCCACTCATTAGGCTCATGAATATTCACTTCACTGAGCCCTAGAGCGGCCCGGAAGTGAGAGGAGCAGCGGCCGGGGCGAGGTGAGTATGCGGGTGACAGGCTGTCCGTGGATGCACGGATAGCACACGGACAGCACCCATCGTGTCACACATCTGTGACACATGGGTCTATGCCCCACCCCGAAACGGACTTCTTCCACACATCCGTGGTAACACGGACGTATGAAACTGGCTTCATATAAAGATCTGGGGCTGTACGACCCCTCAGTGCGGCAGAAGCATTACAGCAATTTACAGCAGCTATAAGGAGCAGGAAAAGGGCGCAGCAGAGGGTGAAGGGTTAACAGTTCATACACTATAGGAGGAGCCCAAGCCTATAAGAGTCCCCTGGGTGTGGCCCTGAGCAGTCAGCAGAGAGCAGCCTCCAGGTAAGATGTTCTGATCAGGAGTCAGTGTGTGAGGGGCAGGTCACAGGGGAGGAGGAGGGCGCCGCGGGGCTGTGAACATCTAATCCTGTGTGATTCAGACATTGGCTCCACACAAAGCAGCCTCACCTCCCCCACACCCCGGGTGGTGGGTGTTTTTTTTTGTGTGTCTAAAGGTGCTTGATTTTTCCATGCAAACATCCGCAAGTGCATGAATCCTCCTCCCTCTCTTTCCCCCACCCCCACCCCCCCCCCCCTCTCTTTCCCCCACCCCCACCCCCCCCCTCCCTCCTCCTCTTTCCCCCCCCCCCCACCCCCCCCCCCCCCCCTCCCTCCCTCCCTCTCTTCCCCCCCCCCCTCCCTCTCTTCCCCCCCCCCCCCCTCCTCTTCCCCTCCCTCTCTTTCCCCCTCCCTCTCTTTCCCCCTCCCTCTCTTTCCCCTCCCTCTCTTTCCCCCTCCCTCTCTTTCCCCCTCCTCTCTTTCCCCCTCCCTCTCTTTTCCCCCTCCCTCTCTTTCCCCTCCCTCTCTTTCCCCCTCCCTCTCTTCCCTCCCCTCTCCCCCCCTCCCCCCCCCCCCCCCCCCCCCCCCCCCCTCTCTGGAAACTTTGAGCTGGAGGTGGCGAGAGTTTGGATGTGCGATGTGAAGGACAAGGCACAGTCATGGGTTTCTCCGAGGAAGCGAACTCCAGGTACAGGGAGAAGTGTGATGTCATTTATTGTGATAGATCAGGTAAGGATGGTGTGCGAGATGGAGGAAAATTAGTTTGATTTTGTCTACGTTTAGTTTAAGGAGTTACCCGGTCCCGAGCTGTAGTTTCACGGGGGATGTCACGAGCGGCCTGTGGCCCTGGTGATCGATGAAGAAGGGGTTGTTTATTACTTATAGAGCACCATTGATTCCATGGTCTGTACATGATAAAGGGGAACATACAAACAAGTTAAAAACTAACAGTGACAGACCGATACAGAGAGGAGAGGACCCTGCCCTTGTGGACTTACATTCTACAGGGTAATGGGGAGAGAGAGGACCCTGCCCTTGTGGACTTGCATTCTACAGGGTAATGGGGAGAGAGGACCCGGCCCTTGTGGACTTACATTCTACAGGGTAATGGGGAGAGACAGTAGGTTGGGGTCTGCTCTGGGTTAAATAAAAATAAGAGTTCATGACGCTACCTACAGTTTCCGGTAATGACACTGGCGCTGCTTGCAGACCAGGGTGGCGGTGATGCAGCTTTGTTGGTAACACTCCCCATACATAGAGGGGTGTTCCCAGGGCATTTTACACATGGAGGCAGCTCTGTCAGTCTTAGCAAGGGAACAAGTGTGCGGCTCCTCAGGCTGGCCTGTCACCACTGCTAGGAAGGAAGGTGGCTCTGCAGGGGGAGACACTGGCACACAGTCTATGTTAAGGGCAGGATCAGGGGCCGCAATAACACACGCTGGAAGTTGTTTCTGTACCTGTTACTGGTGGTGTTGAAGCAAGGTGACATCCAGGGTACAGTCCTGGTGGTCAGGTGGCAGTTCAGGATTTCCACACCCGATGAGTTCTGGGGCCTCCTTGTTCTGTGTGTGTGTACTTATGTAATGGCCAGGGGTGCATCAAGCCCCCCCCTGCTGCCTGAGCCCTAATTGAGGAACAGGGGTGGAAAGGTGCTGCTGTCACACAGGCAGCCGCTGTGTGGTGCTGGCGCCGTCCCCTTCTGCACAGCCGCTCCCCCTACCTACTTGTCGCCTGAGCTTAAGGGCTCACACTGTCCAATGGATGGTGCGGACCTGGTCCTGGCCTGTCTGAAACCTGTCCCTGACCTCTCCTGTGTCCCAGACTGTGAGAAGTTTCTGTTGGGCCCCGCTTACTCCTCTGTGGTCCCTGGCTCTGTAGATTGCTGTGCTACAAGCGTCAGCCAGGAGACTGAAGTGTCCCCGGTCCTCCGGTCTTCTCTGCTGAGCTAACTGGACCCGTGCAGACTCGGACTCCGGTGTCCGGGTTGCTTCTACTGCTTTTCTGGGGTGAACCGGTATGGTGACTCTGCCCCCTCTCAGTCTCTGGTACGCCTTGCCCCCGACCCTCACTCTTGGGTCCCTCACACTGGCTAGGCTTCCCTCTGGCATGGGCCTAGGCGGCTCCCTTCACCAGCTGTCTTCCTCAGTACTGCTCCATACTGAACTGCCTAACTCCTCCTCTGGGCCTGAATTTATAGGGGACCTTGCCTGAAGTCAGCAAGTAGAGCTCCCCCTTCAGGTCTGGGGTGGAAGGTGTATGTAAGTTTACCTGATGTGGAAATCCCTCCCTGCACCAGGTGTTCCTACCGAACCGTAGGGGTGCCACAATAGACACTCCGGGATTCTGGACAGCAGAGAGGAGGAGAAGGAGGAGGATATGGCTGATAGACACTCCGGGATTCTGGACAGCAGAGAGGTAGATCTGAGGGTCATCAGTGTACAGGTGATACTGGAAGCCATGGGACTGTATGAGTTGTCCTAGACCAAGGGCACAGATGTGGGGGGGGGGGTTAGGGAAAAGGGGTTCCAGGACAGTCTTCAGGTACCCCAACAGAGGATGGGGCGAGGAGGTCGTGTGGGAGTGGGAGACACTAAATAGAAAGGAAGGAGGAGAGGACAAGGTCAGTGATACCAATGGAGGAGAGGATCTGTAGTAAGGGGCAGTGGTCAACTGTGTCGAATGCAGAGGACAAGTCAAGGAGGAGGAGGAGAAGTGTCCATTAGCTTTGGCTGTAAGTCATTAGTAATTTTGGTCAGGGCAGTGTCTGTGCAGTGATGAGGGCGGAAGCCGGATTGAAGGTTGTCAGAGAGTTGGATGAGAGGTGGATAGAGGACAGTGTGGACAAGCTGCTCGAGAAGTTTGGAAGTGAACGGGAGCAGATATGGGCCTGTAGCTGGATATGGAGGTCGGGATGAGGGATGGTTTCTTCAAGACCGATGTAATTGTTGCGTGTTTGAGAGCAGAAGGAAAGGTAGCAGAGGTTAGTGATAGGGTGAAGAGGTGGGTTAGGGCTGGGATGAGTGTGGTGGTGAGGTTGGGGAGGAGGTGGGATGGGGTGCAGTGCACAGGTGGTGAGGTGCGATCTAGAGAGGAGGTGAGCAAGTTCTCCTTCAGTGACGGAGGGGAGGAGGGTTAGTGGGGGAGGGGAGAGGTCTGGTATACATTGGGTTGCGGTGGTTGGGTAGCAAAGACTTGTCTGATCTGATCAATCTTGCTGGTGAAATGTGTTGCAAAGTCTTCTGCAAAGATATGAGAAGTAGGAGGGGACAGTGGAGGCGGAGGAGGGAGTTAAATGTGTTGAATAACTGCTTGAGGTTGTGGGACAGAGGATATGACGGTAATTAAGTAATTGTTTAGTGGTGGTGAGTGCTGACTTCAATTTGAGACCTGCTTGTGTGAATGCTGTGTAGTCGTCTGTGTTTTCCTCCAGGGCTGATTTGTCATGCTCTGCTGTGAACAAGGGGGCAATTGCATCAATTGCTGCTGTGAGTGCAGAAAGTGGTGGCGTTATCTGTGTTGTGGAGTGAGGACATGGAGGATAGTAGAATAGTCATAGTATGCGAGTGTCGGCGTGAGTTGGTGGACATGGGTGGCTGGTGAGGAGGACAAGAATGAGAAGGTAAGTAGATGGTGGTCGGAGAGGGGAGGTTGTGGGGTTAGTTAGGGAGCAGAGGCAGGTAAAGATGAGGTCTAGTGTGTGTCCATCTGTGTGGGTGGCTGTGGAGGAGCATCGAGAGAGGACAAAGGATAAAGCAAGTAATAGGAGTTTGGCGGCTGTTGACTGGTATCAATGAGGATGTTGACGCTACCCATGATAATGGTGGGAATGTCAACGGAGAGAGCGTGAAGAAGCCAGATGGAGAATTGGTCAAAGAAGGCCGTGGCAGAGCCTGGTGGTCGATGTATGACGGCCACTTGGAGATTGGAAGGAGAGTAGATATGAACAGAGTGCACTTCAAAGTGTGGCGGCCCTAAGGCAAGGTGCCCCGGGAAGGTAGTGCACCCTAATTAAAGGTTTGGTGCTTCCGTAACAATGGATGTGGGGAATCTTCAGAGTCTGCCCCCCAGCACCCATACACAGGCCCTTTAATACAGGGGACTGATATTCAGTAGGTCCCAGGGGGTGGAGCCTAGAGAGCGGGAGACGGGGAGTGACAGCTCAGTCAGACAGTTGGTGTGAGAGCGAGGAAGGACGCAGGGGACCCTGTGGCTACACTGGAGGGCGCCTCTTTGGAGAGAGGTGACCCAGACTCTGGAAGGGGGTCAACCCAGGACTGGTCGGAGCCAGCTGGGGACCCAGGTGGACACCGGCATGCCGGAGCCGTGGTAGCTAGATGCAAGGTTCATCCCTAACTATAGACCGGCAAGCTGAGGGCCTGACACACACAGGGAGCCAAAGCACCCCTAAAGAAGCCCAACATCGGTCCCGCAGCCGGGTCCACGACACCGACAAGCCAGAGACTTTGGGTAACAGACCCCGAGGACTAGAGACTTGGCTCAAGAGGGGAGAGCAAGAGAGTAACAGGACCACGAGCGCCATATTGAGGGCATCACTGTCAGACTCTGGAGAGACCTTCACGATCCGCGGTTACAATACCCGTTAACCCCGAATGTACCGTCTACCTGTCTCCATCTGGTGAAGTAAAGAACTGTTTGAGCTGAAGTGGTGTCTGTCCTCCTTTCATTCGTCGTCCGGAGGGCCACAGCATCATCACCGGAGGTGAGGACAACTACTCCCCTCATCCATCCCGCTGCCCTGAGGTAAAGCTCCGCCTGTAGGGAGCTGTAATACCAAAGCTGCCTTTCCATCACCTCAGCGGCCGGCCGCAGCGCTGGTAACCATTACCTGGTACCACAGGTGGAGTCAGGATAACATCTCCCCCATCATCGCCCCACCCCCGCCACCGAGTGTCCAGGGCACGGAACCAGGAACCGACCCACCGTGATCCCCACTGAAGTAACCCCCTGTCCCGGTACCGAGTACCCCCTACCCTGTCCACCGACTCAGAAGGATGAGGGGATAAAGGAGGGAGGTGGAGGAATCAGGTTGAAGATGCAGTTGTTAGAGAAGACCCACTCCTCCGCCAGGTGTGTGGGAGAAGTGAAGTCCACCGTAACACAGCGCAGCAGGGGAGGCCGTGTCGGAGGGGGTCAGCCATGTTTCTGTGAGGCCAGGAATAAGAGTCTACGAGAGGTAAAGAGGTCATGAAGGAAGGGGAGTTTATTACAAATGCAGCAGGCATTCTAGAGTGCTCCAGAGGAGGCGGTGGAGAGGGGGTCAGGGGAAATAGGTTTTATATTTAGGAGATTGCAGCTGTTTCCTGCAGGTGTGGGGTGATAGGAGGGAGGAATAGTGGGGAAAGTTGGATGTGGAGGTCCTGGGTTGGGAGATATGTCTCCAGCTGATAGGAGAAGCAAAGAGAGGGCAAGTAGGTGGGAGAGTGAGTGCGGCCGGCTTGTTTTGTGTTTCTGTAGGAGAGGTGTGAGATTGTCAGCAGAGGAGCTCAGGCGGGGAGGTAAATATGTGACGGGAGCGATGGAGTTTGGGGGTAGTGGAAGAGGGTAAGGATTAGTGAAGCAGTTACTTCGTGTATAAGTAAGCATGGTGGAAGAGGGTGACTCTGATTTGTCCTTTTATTTGGGGACACGCGTTTCGGGGTTATGTCCTTTATTTGCGGACACGCGTTTCGGGGTGCTGTCCTTTAGTGCAAAGCAAGAAATCTGATTTGGTTGTATGACTTATGTCAGGTTCTGGTTTGGCTTTTAGCCCATTTGCAGTCATATGGTAAGGCTTATTATAGAGTGCCGGATATATCTAATGAGTCCATATTGACGTCTAGGATTGCCACTTCCAATAGATATGGCTGAAGTTCAGGTATTCCTCCTCCCTGAAGAGGCAATTTATGTATTGAATTTCATGGTGGAGCATTTCCCGGTCTAGAAGTCCTTACCCCAGCACTTCAGTAGGTCTCTCCTCAAGGAACGACCCTGCCCTTTACACCCCAAAATATGAATGAATTGTAATGTCCCCCTCTGCTGATCTGTCGGTGACGGACCTCTTAATCACTGGTTTACATGTCCTACTTCACCTAGGGCAGTGATCATCCATGGGTGTCTGCTGCCTCCACCTGTGTCAAGAAAGCCCCAACTATGGTAAGTTCCAATAGTCCTCACACCGGACTCCTGTGCCGGAGGTGGTTTCCACCTCTAACATCTGGAGTGACGGTAAAACCTTGAAAACAAACCAGTCCAGGTTCCCCAGAGCCCAAGTGATGCTGTCTGTAATGTTGAGTTATACAGTTCCTTGGGCCAAATTCTGGGTTTCTACCTATGAACGTGTCCTGAACCCTCCGGCTTTGTTCCTTTGTTCTTGTAATTGTACCTGGTGATTCTTTTCTCCTCTTCAGGGGAGAAAATGGCAACGACGGACCTGATGGAAGAAGACTCCACAGAGAGGTGAGGCGTGATGTCTAAGCCTGGCCGTTACTGCTCGCTGGTGTCTGCCATTTCTGCTTTATTTTGCAGCTTTGTGGATATATCAGAGTATGATGAAACCGAACAAGAGGAGCCTCAAGAGCCATCTCAAGAGACTTGTGGCCATGAACCCGCTATATCTCAGGATGTCACCTGTGACCATGAGATACCACTGACACCGGGGGATAAAGCCGTGACCTACAGCCAAGAGTCACCTGAAGCCACCGAACTGGCCACGATCACAGATCACCAAGAGGAGACTCCAGAAGGCAACGCTGACCATGGAGCTGGGAACTCTCTGAATGTCGTCTCCTCTAAGGTCCCACATACACAAAGTGACACCGTGGGTCCAGGAGACGAAGCTGCTCAGGACAACCCAGCCGAACCCGACATGGACACTACTAATGAAGGTAATCCAGAAAACCAAACATGTGATGGATGTAGGAGTCCAGGAGAAAGATCCCAAGATAAAGAGGAAAGTCACCAGAGGCCTCCTGCCTCAGATAAAGCAGAGGTGCATAGTACACAAGGAGAAAACGGGGCCTCAGACCCTAAAAAGGAAAATGGCCAGAAAGCTACATACAGGGAAGAGAGTGGACCTGTCCATACACAAGAAAAAATAGAGCATGCTGAAGAGGTCAGAGAGCCACATGATGCTCAGGAAAGCAAAGATGAGGCTCTGGAGAAGAAGACACAGGACCTGGAACCAGCAGACAAAATCATGTCCGTATGTGAAGAGCAGTCTGCAGGTGAGAGCCGGTCCTGGTGACACCGAGGCTGGACCCTTGTGGGTGTGGGCTGTCCCTGGTGACTACCAGGGCTGGACCCTTGTGGGTGTGGGCTGTCCCTGGTGACGGCCGGGGCTGGACCCTTGCGGGTGTGGGCTGTCCCTGGTGACGGCCGGGGCTGAGACCCTTGTGGGTGTGGGCTGTCCCTGGTGACGGCCGGGGCTGGACCCTTGCGGGTGTGGGCTGTCCCTGGTGACGGCCGGGGCTGGACCCTTGCGGGTGTGGGCTGTCCCTGGTGACGGCCGGGGCTGGACCCTTGCGGGTGTGGGCTGTCCCTGGTGACGGCCGGGGCTGGACCCTTGCGGGTGTGGGCTGTCCCTGGTGACGGCCGGGGCTGGACCCTTGCGGGTGTGGGCTGTCCCTGGTGACGGCCGGGGCTGGACCCTTGCGGGTGTGGGCTGTCCCTGGTGACGGCCGGGGCTGGACCCTTGCGGGTGTGGGCTGTCCCTGGTGACGGCCGGGGCTGGACCCTTGCGGGTGTGGGCTGTCCCTGGTGACGGCCGGGGCTGGACCCTTGCGGGTGTGGGCTGTCCCTGGTGACGGCCGGGGCTGGACCCTTGCGGGTGTGGGCTGTCCCTGGTGACGGCCGGGGCTGGACCCTTGCGGGTGTGGGCTGTCCCTGGTGACGGCCGGGGCTGGACCCTTGCGGGTGTGGGCTGTCCCTGGTGACGGCCGGGGCTGGACCCTTGCGGGTGTGGGCCGTCCCTGGTGACGGCCGGGGCTGGACCCTTGCGGGTGTGGGCCGTCCCTGGTGACGGCCGGGGCTGGACCCTTGCGGGTGTGGGCCGTCGCTGGGGACGGCCGGGGCTGGACCCTTGCGGGTGTGGGCCGTCGCTGGGGACTGCCGGGGCTGGACCCTTGCGGGTGTGGGCCGTCGCTGGGGACTGCCGGGGCTGGACCCTTGCGGGTGTGGGCCGTCGCTGGGGACTGCCGGGGCTGGACCCTTGCGGGTGTGGGCCGTCGCTGGGGACTGCCGGGGCTGGACCCTTGCGGGTGTGGGCCGTCGCTGGGGACGGCCGGGGCTGGACCCTTGCGGGTGTGGGCCGTCGCTGGTGACGGCCGGGGCTGGACCCTTGCGGGTGTGGGCCGTCGCTGGTGACTGCCGGGGCTGGACCCTTGCGGGTGTGGGCCGTCGCTGGTGACTGCCGGGGCTGGACCCTTGCGGGTGTGGGCCGTCGCTGGTGACTGCCGGGGCTGGACCCTTGCGGGTGTGGGCGTTCTCCACAATCGCCTCAGGTCAGAAATATACTCTCCTCATCACGAGTCTCTCTGCACTAAAACATTATATAAAGCAGATGTCCAATCAGTGAGTGGATGAATAGTGATGAGTTATTACCCATTACTTAGATTGCATGCTCCCAGGCCCACATCTCACAATCATGAGGGCCTGGTTATATAGGTAGAATAAAGGCTCTGGTCTGTTATCATCCACTTTCCACCAGCTCTATATTCTCTATCCCCATATTGTCTATAACCCACAATGTCATCTGTAAGAACCTCCAGCTTCCTATAAAAGCTGTTAGTGTCGGCCATTACAACCTCGTGGTCGGCGTCCCACAGTCTGATGCTCTACCTTTCCTATGTAGCTGCCGGAATCTCCTTTCTCCGCCCTCAGTGAGTGTCCCCTGGTCCTTAGTTTATAAGTCCTGTGCCGTCTTTTGTATTGACCACACATGTATTATACTTATAAATTACACCTCCAAGACGTCTTATTTTTCAAGGCTAAACACGCCCAGCTTTTCCCACCCGTCCTCCTAGGACCTGTCTGTGCTATAGGACGGCTCCTTGTGGAGTGCAGGAGAGGCCTCAAGTGGATGTCAGAATACATCGCAGGGTTTTCTCCATTTCTGCACCTATGATGTTGGCTTGTGCAGCTGCCGCCTGACATTGAGCACTGTTACTCCTAACCACAGTCCTCCTCCTGTCCTGTATTACTTGCTCTGACCATGGTCCATTACTCTGACCTCTTCTAGCAGAATACTCTATACTAGAGTTCCCCAACTCCAGTCTTCAAGGCTCAACAGTGCAGGTTCTCAGGATTTCCTTAGCATTTGATAGTTGGAATCATCGCCTGTGCAGAAAATTAAATTGCCAACTATCAAATGCTAAGGAAATCCTATAAGCATATGATGTTATTGGGTCTTGAGGGTTGAAGTTGGAGAACAATGCTTTATATAATGCTGATACTCCATACTTGTCCTTTTCTAGGCTGTACCCAGTCACTGTGGAGCTCCCAGGTTGATGCAGAGGTTGGGTTGAGGATGGAGGCCTCCGGACCAGCCGCTCGTCCCTCCCTCACGGTGTCGCAGTTCTTCTCGGAGGCGGTCATGAGACACGGACAGAAGGCGGCTTTGTGTGTGAAGGAAGCCAATAAATGGAAGAAGATCACGTATTGTGAATACGGCCAGCAGAGCCGGGCGGTGGCCAGAGGACTCCTGAGGGTGAGATACAATCAAGTCCTATGTGACCACTGAGCACAACCTGGTACCACAGATGTAGAAAGAGAACTGATATAAGCAGGTGATAAATGCACTGAATGTATACCGGGGGCTAATCATTCCCACTCCATAGTGGGCAGCATGGCTGACAAGTGTCAGTGTGCAGTATATACTGTACAGTCTGCAGCTGCACAACCCAGAGCCAGTAACAAATGGTAAATTTACATAAATGTATAATAATCCCAGTGTGGGATGCCTGACTGTGGCTGCGCTGTGTGTGTGTGGGCAGGGGGGGGGGGGGGGGGGGGGAGTGCCTGACTGTGGCTGCGCTGTGTGTGTGTGTGTGTGTGGGGGGGTGCCTGACTGTGGCTACGCTGTGTGTGGGCAGGGGGGGGTGCCTGACTGTGTGTGTGTGTGTAGGGGGGGGTGGAGTGCCTGATTGTGGCTGCGCTGTGTGTGTGTGGTGCCTGACTGTGTGTGTGTGGGGGGGGGGGGTGCCTGATTGTGGCTGCGCTGTGTGTGTGTGCCTGACTGTGTGTGGGGGGGTGCCTGACTCTGTGTGTGTGTGTGTGTGTGTGTGTGTGGGGGGGGGGGTGTGTGTGTGGGGGGGGGGGGGGTGCCTGATTGTGGCTGCGCTGTGTGTGTGTGTGTGTGTGTGTGCCTGACTGTGTGTGTGTGGGGGGGTGCCTGACTGTGGCTGCGCTGTGTGTGTGTGGGGGGGTGCCTGACTGTGGCTGCGCTGTGTGTGTGTGTCTGTGTGTGGGGTGCCTGACTGTGGCTGTGCTGTGTGTGTGTGTGTGTGTGTGTGTGTGTGTGTGTGTGTGTGTGTGTGTGGGGTGCCTGACTGTGGCTGCGCTGTGTTTGTGGGGTGCCTGACTGTGGCTGCGCTGTGTGTGTGTGTGGGGTGCCTGACTGTGGCTGCGCTGTGTGTGTGTGTGTGTGGGGGGTGCCTGACTGTGGCTGCGCTGTGTTTGTGGGGTGCCTGACTGTGGCTGCGCTGTGTGTGTGTGGGGTGCCTGACTGTGGCTGCACTGTGTGTGTGTGTGTGTGTGTGGTGTGCCTGGCTGTGTGTGTGTGGTGCCTGACTGTGGCTGCGCTGTGTGTGGGGTGCCTGGCTGTGGCTGTGCGTGTGTGTGTGTGTGTGTGTGGGGGGGTGCCTGATTGTGGCTGCGCTGTGTGTGTGTGTGGGGGGGTGCCTGACTGTGGCTGCACTGTGTGTGTGGTGCCTGACTGTGGCTGCGCTGTGTGTGTGTGTGTGTGGTGCCTGACTGTGGCTGCGCTGTGTGTGGGGTGCCTGGCTGTGGCTGTGCTGTGTGTGTGTGTGTGTGTGTGTGTGTGTGTGTGTGTGTGTGGTGTGTGTGTGGGGGGGGTGCCTGATTGTGGCTGCGCTGTGTGTGTGGGGGGGGTGCCTGACTGTGGCTGCGCTGTGTGTGGGGTGCCTGACTGTGGCTGCGCTGTGTGTGTGTGTGGGGGGGGTGCCTGACTGTGGCTGCGCTGTGTGTGGGGTGCCTGACTGTGGCTGCGCTGTGTGTGTGGTGCCTGACTGTGACTGTGGCTGTGTGTGTGTGTGTGTGTGTGTGTGTGTGTGTGTGGGGGGGGTGTGCCTGATTGTGGCTGCGCTGTGTGTGTGTGTGTGGGGGTGCCTGACTGTGGCTGCGCTGTGTGTGATATTTGCATTCATTCTTAATTTATATCAAGTATTTATTTTTATAATTTCACTAGAAATAGGCCTGATACTATTGCATCGGGAGGGGAGTCTCTGTGCCTGTGTCCCCTTGTGCGCTCTCTCCTCCCCTGTGCGCTCTGTATTACTTGTGCCTTGCTCTCAGCCCCTGTGTGCGCTGTCTCTCCCCATGACTCTGCCTCCCTTGTGGCTTCTGCATCCCCTGAGCCACCATACTATCCTGACGACTGAGCCACGGCACATACAGTGGTAATCACTGAAGCGGCTCGCGCCTTGGCAGGAGATTTGATTCAAATATCCCGCCAAGGCGGGAGGCACTTCGCTGATTCACCAATCAGCGTTGTTGGCGCGTGACGCGCTTTGGCAGTGGATTTGAATCCCGACCGCCATATCGGATCTTGGGTGTTCCAATATGGCGGTTGGGGCACTTCCGCTGCTAGCAGCCATGAGATGAGCGGCTCGCGCCACTCATCTTACGGCTGCATCGCGGGTGATGAGCCGTGGCTACCGCCGCTGATCTCCCGACGGTAGCAGTGGCGTTTGTCACAGACGTCTGTCGCCTGTGTCGCTATCCCACAATGGTGCCGCGGTGCATTGTGGGATGGCGATCTAAGCATTGGGAGTCTGTGATACATTATTGGTGATTATATGTAGATTTGCCCTTGATAATATGTTAATTTACTTATCTAAACGTAAAGTCCCATCTACCATAAACTTCTGTCTGATTCTCCGCCTATCATGTGCCAGCAGCATCCATATATGCACACCCAAATGATGGGTGTACAAATTATCACCCGCTGGTGGTACTGGCCTATTGCGCAGTACAATCATGGTGCCACCAAAAACGACACCCAAAACTAATTCCAGGAACATGCTGCAGTATTAGCCGGACATCACTGCCGAATTAGTAACTGCAGTTACTCTGACCGTCACCATCCTTGAACATCTGGGTGTCCATAGATGGCAGCGGTGTGGTGCATATGGCGGAGGGCGCAGGGTGCACAGGGGACAGTTACGGAATTGCAGATGTCCTGCCATCATGCGCCTCCACCTTCTTTGCACACCAAGTAAAGGGTGTGCAAATATGGCACCCACTGGTGACACTGGCACATTACACAGTACAGTCAGTGGTGCCGCCACCTGAAGCCACAGCCGTCGTCCCCCGCCGCTGACACCATCTGATTAAGTGTGCATGCAGATACCCAACACGCATGTGCACTTTGGTGTCTGAAGATGGCAGCTGCTTCAGGGGGGAGTCGGCTCGATGGAGACGTATTTGGAGATGTATTTTCCCTGTTTAAAATATCTGGCTACGTGTAACTCCTTGCTCCTGCACCATCTTTGCTGCTTATCTGGTGTATTTTCCCTGCTGAAATATATTGCATTCCATTATGAATATACCTCTCCATTCCCCTACTGTTTTATGATCCCTTGTGTTAGCTGCCCGTGAGTCACCATGTGTCTATGGCCTGATTGGTGATTGGCTAATGAAGCCCAGTTCCCTCCCCCCTGCTCCACACCTGAATTCATTTTTTTTTTTTTTTGGCATATTTGGAGCCGATACTAGTCTGCTTCAAAGTGACTCATTAAAGTGTCAAAATACAAAATAGACCAGGAATTGATCGGAAGGTGAAGACATAGAGGCCACTCAAACACTGTGTATAACTTTATTTACTACTAATCTTTACCATGTCTTTTATTTCATTGTTTTGTTTGTTTTCCTATGTGCTTTCACCACCCTATCCCCCCTCCATCACCACTCATTCACATCAGCCCCTCTCTCCTGCCCTCCCCTATGTACAGCTCCCATGCTCTCTTCAGTTTACTGAAGATTCTCAGCCCATCACATTCCAAAGATTTTCATCATAAACCAAGTCCTAAATCCAAAAACCAAAAACTATCTCTTTTTTTTGCTGCTGCTCCTGTCAGGTGATCTCTCCCAACCCTCATCCGCCTCTGCTAACTTCAACACCTACCCCACCTCACATAGAAACCCCACTAACCTTTATCTCCCACTTTTAATTGCACTCTCTGGAATCCATGGTCTGTATGCAACCAACTTCCCTTTATCCACAACCACTTTCTCACTAACTCTTAACCTCCTGGTCCTCACTGAAAACTGGATTCAGGACTAAGGCACTGCCTCAGCTGCTGCCATTTTTCACGGCGGCTTAAAGGTCTCTCAGTCCCCTAGACCTGGGAACAGACATGGTGGTGGAGTTGACTTACTCCTGTCCCCACAATGTACTTTCCAGGTCATCTCCCCAGCTCCATCACTCTCATTCCTTTCTTTTGAGGTCCACAGCATCAGGCTATTCCATTCAGCCCCCCCCCCCCCCCCCCCCCCCCTCCGAGTAGCAGTGGTATACCACCCCGCCCCCAGAGTCACCAACCCACCTTCTCGATCACTTCTCCGTGTGGCTGCCGCACTTCATGTCCTTAGAATTACCAACCCTCATCCTGGGAGACTTTAACATTCCCATAAACAGCACCTATTCCCCCCCCCCCACCCCCACATTTGCTCCTATCTCTAACCACCTCTCTTGGCCTCTCGCAGCTCTCAACCTCGGAGACGCACAAAGACTGTAACATCCTTGACCTGGTCTTTACCCGACTCTGCTCTGCCTCCTCCTTGGTTATATCGCCTCATCCCCTCTGACCACAACATTCTCTCCTTCACACTCACAAACCCTCACCCACCCCAGCATAGTCCGACCTATCACACATCCAGAAATCTACAGGCCATTAACCCTCATAAACTCTCACACTCTCTCATCTCATCACTGTCCTGAATTTCTTCCTTCTCCTGTCCGATCTGGCAGTAAATTACTTTAATGACTCTCTCAGAAGTTACCTGGACCAAGTAGCGCCCGTCACACTCAGAACCTCCAAACATAAAACAAAACAGCCCTGGCTCACATCACAAACCCGATTCCTCCAGCGATGCTCTAGGAGTGCTGAACGCCCATAGAGGAAAACTCGCTCACCAGGAGACTTTATCCACTATAAATTCATGTTCAAAACTTAAAACTCTGCCCTTCACCTCTCCAAACAGACCGACTTCACCACCCTGATCACCTCACTATCCAACAATCCAAAAAAACTGACACCTTTCACTCTCTCCTCAGTCCTAAAGTGCAGGCCCCCATCACTGACCTCTGTGCTGATGATCTGCCCCATCACTGACCTCTGTGCTGATGATCTGCCCCCATCACTGACCTCTGTGCTGATGATCTGCCCCCATCACTGACCTCTGTGCTGATGATCTGCCCCCATCACTGACCTCTGTGCTGTTGATCTGGCCTCTTACTTTATGGAGAAAATGGACAACATCAGGAAATCAGCTCTCAGCCTCCAAGTGCTGCCACTCCCATTCTTCCCCACATCTCCTCCGGTTCACTCTCCACTTTTGACCCAGTCACAGAAGAAGTCTCCAGGCTCCTTTCTTCCTCTTGTCCCACCACATGCACCACTGACCCCATCCCCTCACATCTACTCCAGTCCCTCTCTCCAGTGGTCACCACTCACCTAACCAAAATCTTCAATCTCTCCCTCTATTCTGGCATTTCCCCTCCTCCTTCAAACACTCGATCATTACTCCATTATTAAAGAAAACTTCTCTTGACCCATCCTGCACAAATAACTATAGACCAGATTCCAATCTCCCCTTCATCTCTAATCTCCTGGAGCACCTGGTCTACTCCCGCCTCACCCGTTACCTCTCCGCTCACTCTCTTCTAGATCCATTACAGTCTGGTTTCCGCCCCCTTCACTCCACAGAAACTGCCCTCATCAAAGTGACCAATGACCTTCTGATGGCAAAACATAATGGTGACCACTCTCTGCTTATTCTTCTTGATCTCTCTGCAGCTTTTGACACTGTTGACCACCATCTCTTACTCTCTATGCTACACTTCATCAGTATAAAGGACACCGCTCTCTCCTGGTTCTCTTCCTATCTTTCTGACCGCTCTTTCAGTGTATCATTCTCTGGCTCCACTTCCTCCCCTCTTCCTCTCACTATTGGGGTCCCTCAGGGTTCAGTCCTTGGCCCTCTCCTCTTCCTCTCACTATTGGGGTCCCTCAGGGTTCAGTCCTTGGCCCTCTCCTCTTCCTCTCACTATTGGGGTCCCTCAGGGTTCAGTCCTCGGTCCTCTCCTCTTCTCTCTCTACACAGCCCCGATTGGACAGACCAACAGATTTGTCTTTCAGTTCCATCTTTATGCTGATGACACACAACTATACACTTCAGCCCCTGACCTTACTCCCGCTCTAATACAGAACACCAATGACTGTCTAGCTGCTGTATCCACTATCATGTCCGCTCTCTATCTGAAACTCAACCTTCCCAAAACTGAACTTCTTCTGCTCCCCCCATCCACTAACCTCCCTAAATCTGACATCTCCCTCTCTGTGTGCGGCACCACAATTTCGCCTAGTCAGCAGGCTCGCTGTCTGGGTGTTATGTGACTCTGATCTCTCCTTCACCCCATATATACAATCTCTCGCCTGCTCTTCCCGTTTGCACCTGAAGAACATCTCTAGAATTCGCCCCTTTCTCACCTTGGAAACCACAAAAACCCTCACTATGGCCCTGATCCATTCCTGCCTTAACTACTGCAATTCTCTACTAATCAGCTTCGCCCTCTCTAAACTTTCCCTCCTCCAGTCCATCCTTAATGCAGCAGCCAGGATCACCCACCTGGCCAATCATTACTCAGATGCCTCTGCTCTGTGCCAGTCATTGCACTGGCTGTCTATACACTACAGGATCCGCTCTGTGCCAGTCATTGCACTGGCTGCCTATACACTACAGGATCCGCTCTGTGCCAGTCATTGCACTGGCTGTCTATACACTACAGGATCCGCTCTGTGACAGTCATTGCACTGGCTGCCTATACACTACAGGATCCGCTCTATTCCAGTCATTGCACTGGCTGCCCATACACTATAGGATCCGCTCTGTGCCAGTCATTGCACTGGCTGCCCATACACTATAGGATCCGCTCTGTACCAGTTATTGCACTGGCTGCCCATACATTATAGGATCCGCTCTGTGCCAGTCATTGCACTGGCTGCCCATACATTATAGGATCCGCTCTGTGCCAGTCATTGCACTGGCTGCCCATACACTATAGGATCCGCTCTGTGCCAGTCATTGCACTGGCTGCCCATACATTATAGTATCCGCTCTGTGCCAGTCATTACACTGGCTGCCTATACACTATAGGATCCGCTCTGTGCCAGTCATTGCACTGGCTGCCTATACACTACAGGATCCGCTCTGTGCCAGTCATTGCACTGGCTGTCTATACACTACAGGATCCGCTCTGTGACAGTCATTGCACTGGCTGCCTATACACTACAGGATCCGCTCTGTGCCAGTCATTGCACTGGCTGCCCATACATTATAGGATCCGCTCTGTGCCAGTCATTGCACTGGCTGCCCATACACTATAGGATCCGCTCTGTGCCAGTCATTGCACTGGCTGCCCATACATTATAGTATCCGCTCTGTGCCAGTCATTACACTGGCTGCCTATACACTATAGGATCCGCTCTGTGCCAGTCATTGCACTGGCTGCCTATACACTACAGGATCCGCTCTGTGCCAGTCATTGCACTGGCTGCCCATACATTATAGGATCCGCTCTGTGCCAGTCATTGCACTGGCTGCCCATACACTATAGGATCCGCTCTGTGCCAGTCATTGCACTGGCTGCCCATACATTATAGTATCCGCTCTGTGCCAGTCATTACACTGGCTGCCTATACACTATAGGATCCGCTCTGTGCCAGTCATTACACTGGCTGCCCGTACACTACAGGATCCAATTCAAATTGCTTGTTCTCACCCACAAAGCTCTTCACAGTGTAGCGCCCCCCTACATCTCATCCCTCATCTGTCTATCACCCCACCCGTCCTCTTCACAGTGCAGCACCCCCCTCCATCTCCTCCCTCATCTCTGTCTATCACCTCACCCGTTCTCTATGTTCTACAAATGACCTTCGACTAACATCTGCACTAATCCGATCCTCCCACTCTCGGCTCCAAGACTTCTCCAGAGCTGCACCAATCCTCTGGAATGCTTTACCCCAAGAAATCAGGACTATCCACAACTTGCATGGCTTCAGACGTTCCATAAAAACAAATCTTTTTAAGGCGGCCTATCATACTCCCTAATAGAAGTCCTTAGTGAATGGGCTATAAACAGTACCTTCTCTCTGGACATAACTCTTCTACAAACTGCACCAAACCTAAAACTGTACACAGATGTCTGGTGACCATTCATGTAACTTTATTTCTAGCCCCCATTTCCTCAGGATGCCTGGACCATCAGTGTAATTAGCCCCTGTACCTTGTGTAACCCCTATCCCGCTGTAGATTGTAAGCTCTTGAGCAGGGTCACCTTCATTTTGCTTTATTTATTGTATTTTTACATTGATTCTCTGCTTATTGTATTGTTGTTATTGTGCTGTATTCTTTACTGGAATTACTGTATTATATTGTATTTTCGTTTATGATCCTCTGTATTGTGAAGCGCTGCGGAATATGATGGTGCTAGATATAGATATATATCTATTATATAATTGCCGTAACTGACTTGCGTCGGAGCGGCGCTACTTCCGGTGGCTTTGTTAGCGAGTCCTGGTCTCTTCTCCTGGACTCTGTCCGTGGCCGCGTAGCGGCCACGGCGACTCGCGAAGCAATGCCCGCAAAGCGGGCATTGCGAGTCGTTGCAGATTTGCGAAGCAATGCCCGCGAAGCGGGCATTGCGAGTCACTAACAAAGCCACAGGGGGTGGCTAACAGCATGGCGCTGTGGCGAGTCGCTAACATACACCGCTATGCTATACTACAGTCCCATGCACATACACTTTATGCCTGACAGGCGTATGCCCATGGGACTGTAATATACCATAGCGCTGTACACTACAGCCCCATGCTCTTAGCCACCCCCTCAGTGCGCCGCCCCTACCCCCCTACCCCCTAAGCCCGCCGCACCTAAGCCCCTACCCCCTGCCGCACCTAAGCCACTGCCTATCCCGAACCCGCACCTAAGCTAAGCCACTACCCCCTAAGCCCCGCACCTAAGCCCCTACCCCCTGCCGCACCTAAACCCCTACCCCCTAAGCCCCGCTGCACCTAAGCCCCTATCCCCTAAGCCCCACCGCCACCTCCTAAGCTCCCGTCGCTTTCCCCCGCCGCTGTCGCTAACACCTAAAGCCCTACACCCGAAGCCCTCGCTGTCCCCTAACCTAACGTCCCCGTCGATCACTTACATGCCTTCTTAGTCATCTGATCGTCCGTCCGATCCACAAGTCCTCCGTCCGGCCAGGCGTCCTCTTCCTCCGGCCCCGGGGATCTTCTCTCTTCTTTCCGCCAACTTCCAGCTCCGACGTCCTCTTCACTTATCATTAACATAGAATGGACAACAAATCCACCATTCTATGTCAATGAGATGTGAGGGGCTCTTCTGATTGGTCGCTGTCTACTGCCCTCAGCCAATCAGAAGAGTCCCTCATTTCCCATTGACATACATTAGCGGTGTGTCCGCGATTTTAGGGCCGACAAATAGAACCAGGTCGGCGGCCATAAAATCGCCGACACACCGCTAATGTATTTCAATGGGAACAAATTAATTTAATAATAAAAAAAATAATTAAAAAATTAATTAAAAAATAAATAAATAAACGGACCTGAAAGAGAACTGGGTCTCAGCCTAAATAATAAATTTAATAATAAAACAAATAATTAAAAAATAATAAAAAAATAAATAAAAATTAATAATTCAATAAAAATAATAAAATTAAATATATGCTAATTATATCAGCCTTTCAGCGGACCTGAAAGAGAACTGGGTCTCAGCCTAAATAATAAATTTAATAATAAAAAAAATAATTAAAAAATAATTAAAAAATAATAAAAAAATAAATAAATAATAAATAATTCAATAAAAATAATAATAAAAAAATTAAATATATGCTAACTATATCAGCCCTTTCAGCGGACCTGAAGGAGAACTGGGTCTCAGCCTCAGGCTCACTTTAAATAAATAATAAATTTAATAATAAAAAAAAAAAATTAAAAAATAATAAATAATTAAATAAAAAATAATAATAAAAAAAATAAATGCTATTAATTGTATTATTAATTTTATTAATGCTATTAATAATGCTATTACTGCTAATAATGCTATTACTGCTAATAATGCTATTAATGCTAATAATTATGGTATTAATGCTAATAATTATGGTATTAATGGTAATAATGCTATTAATGCAAATAATATTGCTATTCTATTAATGCTAATTATTATGCTATTAATGCTAATAATTTTATTAATGCAAATAATATTGCTATTAATGCTATTATTAATGCTATTAATATTAATTATGCTATTCATGCTAATAATTATGGTATTAATGGTAATATTGCTATTAATGCAAATAATATTGCTATTAATGCTAATATTTATGCTATTAATGGTAATAATAATGCTATTAATGCAAATAATATTGCTATTAATGCTAATATTTATGCTATTAATGCTAATATTTATACTATTAATGCTAATAATTATGCTATTTATGGTAATCATAATGGTATTAATGCAAATAATATTGCTATTAATGCTATTAATGCTAATAATTATGCTATTAATGCTAATAATTTTATTAATGCAAATAATATTGCTATTAATGCTATTATTAATGCTATTAATATTAATTATGCTATTCATGCTAATAATTATGGTATTAATGGTAATATTGCTATTAATGCAAATAATATTGCTATTAATGCTAATATTTATGCTATTAATGGTAATAATAATGCTATTAATGCAAATAATATTGCTATTAATGCTAATATTTATGCTATGAATGCTAATATTTATACTATTAATGCTAATAATTATGCTATTTATGGTAATCATAATGGTATTAATGGTAATATTGCTATTAATGCAAATAATATTGCTATTAATGCTAATATTTATGCTATTAATGGTAATAATAATGGTATTAATGCAAATAATATTGCTATTAATGCTAATATTTATGCTATTAATGCTAATATTTATACTATTAATGCTAATAATTATGCTATTTATGGTAATCATAATGGTATTAATGCAAATAATATTGCTATTAATGCTATTAATGCTAATAATTATGCTATTAATGCTAATATTTATGCTATTAATGCTAATAATTATGCTATTAATGCTAATATTAATACTATTAATGCTAATAATAATGCTATTAATGCTAATAATTATGCTATTAATGGTAATCATAATGGTATTAATGCTATTAATGCTAATATTTATGCTATTAATGCTAATAATTATGCTATTAATGCTAATAATTATGCTATTAATGCTAATATTTATGCTATTAATGCTAATAATAATGCTATTAATGCAAATAATATTGCCACGTTCTAGAATCCCGATGCATTTGCATCGGGCTCACAGCTAGTATATATATAATTATAGAAGGCATAGGGGGAAATGGGTCACATGAGGGAGGTGACACACCAGGGGGAGAGATGGCCATGGCCCCATATAGCCGGCCGCCATCTTGACGTCACCACCCTGCAATAGCATCAGGCTCCTATCTAGTACTTCAACAACGACCCTACGCCATCAGAGGACCATGATTAATCCTTGTATTCAGTCGTCTGTCCTTGTCCATGGAGGTTCACAGATCTCTGAATCTGAAGGTGGTTTTGTTAATCTTTCCAGCCAGAGGATCTGTTTATCAATGAATTAGAGATTCTGGGCAGTTCAGATTGTCGAGTTTGAGTGATGGCGATGGGGACAGTGGGGTCTGGTGGGGATGCGTTGGCGGACAGTGGGATCTTACATGTGTTGAGGGGGACAGTGGGGTCTGGTGGGGATGCGTTGGCGGACAGTGGGATCTTACATGTGTTGAGGGGGACAGTGGGGTCTGGTGGGGATGCGTTGGCCGGACAGTGGGGTCTGGTGGGGATGCGTTGGCCGGACAGTGGGGTCTGGTGGGGATGCGTTGGCCGGACAGTGGGGTCTGGTGGGGATGCGTTGGCCGGACAGTGGGGTCTGGTGGGGATGCGTTGGCCGGACAGTGGGGTCTGGTGGGGATGCGTTGGGCATGGGGCTGTGGAGGTTGCGGCGTGGGGTGATGCGTTGGCCGGACAGTGGGGTCTGGTGGGGATGCGTTGGCCGGACAGTGGGGTCTGGTGGGGATGCGTTGGCCGGACAGTGGGGTCTGGTGGGGATGCGTTGGCCGGACAGTGGGGTCTGGTGGGGATGCGTTGGCCGGACAGTGGGGTCTGGTGGGGATGCGTTGGCCGGACAGTGGGGTCTGGTGGGGATGCGTTGGCCGGACAGTGGGTTGGTGGGATGGTGGCGGAGTGGGTTGGTGGATGGTTGCCGGACAGTGGGGTCTGGTGGGGATGCGTTGGCCGGACAGTGGGGTCTGGTGGGGATGCGTTGGCCGGACAGTGGGGTCTGGTGGGGATGCGTTGGCCGGACAGTGGGGTCTGGTGGGGATGCGTTGGCCGGACAGTGGGGTCTGGTGGGGATGCGTTGGCCGGACAGTGGGGTCTGGTGGGGATGCGTTGGCCGGACAGTGGGGTCTGGTGGGGATGCGTTGGCCGGACAGTGGGGTCTGGTGGGGATGCGTTGGCCGGACAGTGGGGTCTGGTGGGGATGCGTTGGCCGGACAGTGGGGTCTGGTGGGGATGCGTTGGCCGGACAGTGGGGTCTGGTGGGGATGCGTTGGCCGGACAGTGGGGTCTGGTGGGGATGCGTTGGATCCGGACAGTGGGGTCTGGTGGGGATGCGTTGGCCGGACAGTGGGGTCTGGTGGGGATGCGTTGGCCGGACAGTGGGGTCTTGGGTGGGGATGCGTTGGCCGGACAGTGGGGTCTGGTGGGGATGCGTTGGCCGGACAGTGGGGTCTGGTGGGGATGCGTTGGCCGGACAGTGGGGTCTGGTGGGGATGCGTTGGCCGGACAGTGGGGTTTTGGTGGGGATGCGTTGGCCGGACAGTGGGGTCTGGTGGGGATGCGTTGGCCGGACAGTGGGGTCTGGTGGGGATGCGTTGGCCGGACAGTGGGGTCTGGTGGGGATGCGTTGGCCGGACAGTGGGGTCTGGTGGGGATGCGTTGGCCGGACAGTGGGGTCTGGTGGGGATGCGTTGGCCGGACAGTGGGGTCTGGTGGGGATGCGTTGGCCGGACAGTGGGGTCTGGTGGGGATGCGTTGGCCGGACAGTGGGGTCTGGTGGGGATGCGTTGGCCGGACAGTGGGGTCTGGTGGGGATGCGTTGGCCGGACAGTGGGGTCTGGTGGGTGCGTTTGGGCCGGTACGTGGGTTGCGTGGAGCTCGGGACAGTGGGGTCTGGTGGGGATGCGTTGGCCGGACAGTGGGGTCTGGTGGGGATGCGTTGGCCGGACAGTGGGGTCTGGTGGGGATGCGTTGGCCGGACAGTGGGGTCTGGTGGGGATGCGTTGGCCGGACAGTGGGTCTGGTGGGGATGCGTTGGCCGGACAGTGGGGTCTGGTGGGGATGCGTTGGCCGGACAGTGGGGTCTGGTGGGGATGCGTTGGCCGGACAGTGGGGTCTGGTGGGGATGCGTTGGCCGGACAGTGGGGTCTGGTGGGGATGCGTTGGCCGGACAGTGGGGTCTGGTGGGGATGCGTTGGCCGGACAGTGGGGTCTGGTGGGGATGCGTTGGCCAGGACAGTGGGGTCTGGTGGGGATGCGTTGGCCGGACAGTGGGGTCTGGTGGGGATGCGTTGGCCGGACAGTGGGGTCTGGTGGGGATGCGTTGGCCGGACAGTGGGGTCTGGTGGGGATGCGTTGGCCGGACAGTGGGGTCTGGTGGGGATGCGTTGGCCGGACAGTGGGGTCTGGTGGGGATGCGTTGGCCGGACAGTGGGGTCTGGTGGGGATGCGTTGGCCGGACAGTGGGGTCTGGTGGGGATGCGTTGGCGCGGGGACAGTGGGGTCTGGTGGGGATGCGTTGGCCGGACAGTGGGGTCTGGTGGGGATGCGTTGGCCGGACAGTGGGGTCTGGTGGGGATGCGTTGGCCGGACAGTGGGGTCTGGTGGGGATGCGTTGGCCGGACAGTGGGGTCTGGTGGGGATGCGTTGGCCGGACAGTGGGGTCTGGTGGGGATGCGTTGGCCGGACAGTGGGGTCTGGTGGGGATGCGTTGGCCGGACAGTGGGGTCTGGTGGGGATGCGTTGGCCGGACAGTGGGATCTTACATGTGTTGAGGGGGACAGTGGGGTCTGGTGGGGATGCGTTGGCGGACAGTGGGGTCTGGTGGGGATGCGTTGGCGGACAGTGGGGTCTGGTGGGGATGCGTTGGCGGACAGTGGGATCTTACATGTGTTGAGGGGGACAGTGGGGTCTGGTGGGGATGCGTTGGCGGACAGTGGGATCTTACATGTGTTGAGGGGGACAGTGGGGTCTGGTGGGGATGCGTTGGCGGACAGTGGGGTCTGGTGGTGTGTATCCAGGTGGCGGGGAAAGTGGGGTCGTCTTTGTGTCCAAACATTAGTGTCTCCTCCTCCGGAAGCTCTCACAGATCCATTGTGTAAGTCTTTCTCCTGTCTGTTCCTGGGTGACGACCTTTATTTAATCTGTTGGGACATTTTTAAGAGCTTTTTTATTTTTTTTTATTGTATATTAAACTCCAATTTAGTAAGTTTGTTCCTTTCTGCTTTGAACGTCCCCGCAGCCCTCAGGAGGGCAAGAATGGCCTGGTTATCTCCTGTATTTCAGAGTGCAAGAGAGGAAAGCTGGGTGTCATGTGACCAGTGTGGGCATCTCACTGTACTAATATACGGGGAGTGGTGGATGTGAAGTGACTCTGGGGGGCGCTCTGCTCATGGTCATCCTGCAGATAGATGAGTGGGAAGCATCCGAGCTTGTGGTACGTAGTGTTCCTCACGGGGCCCCCTGTGGCACTGACTTGAGCTGGATGTTCTCTGGGTCCCCGTGTTGGTTTCATCACGCTTTATGGTACGTAGTGTTCCTCACGGGGCCCTCTGTGGCACTGACTTGAGCTGGATGTTCTCCGGGGCCCCGTACTGGTTTCATCATGCTTTGTGGTATGTAGTGTTCCTCACGGGGCCCTCTGTGGCACTATGACTTGAGCTGGATGTTCTCGGGTCCCCGTGTTGGTTTCATCACGCTTTATGGTACGTAGTGTTCCTCACGGGGCCCTCTGTGGCACTGACTTGAGCTGGATGTTCTCCGGGGCCCCGTACTGGTTTCATCATGCTTTGTGGTATGTAGTGTTCCTCACGGGGCCCTCTGTGGCACTATGACGTGAGCTGGATGTTCTCCGGGCCCCGTGCTGGTTTCATCACACTTTGTGGTATGTAGTGTTCCTCACGGGGCCCTCTGTGGCACTATGACTTGAGCTGGATGTCCTCGGGTCCCCGTGCTGGTTTCATCACACTTTGTGGTACGTAGTGTTCCTCACGGGGCCCTCTGTGGCACTATGACGTGAGCTGGATGTTCTCCGGGTCCCCGTGTTGGTTTCATCACGCTTTGTGGTACGTAGTGTTCCTCACGGGGCCCTCTGTGGCACTATGACTTGAGCTGGATGTTCTCCGGTCCCTGTGTTGGTTTCATCACGCTTTGTGGTACGTAGTGTTCCTCACGGGGCCCTCTGTGGCACTATGACGTGAGCTGGATGTTCTCCGGTCCCTGTGTTGGTTTCATCACGCTTTGTGGTACGTAGTGTTCCTCACGGGGCCCCTGTGGCACTATGACTTGAGCTGGATGTTCTCCGGTCCCTGTGTTGGTTTCATCACGCTTTGTGGTACGTAGTGTTCCTCACGGGGCCCTCTGTGGCACTATGACTTGAGCTGGATGTCCTCGGGTCCCTGTGCTGGTTTCATCACGCTTCTCTCTTCCTTGCAGTTGGGCTTGCAGCGGTTCCGTGCGGTTCTGATCCTTGGGTTTAACTCTCCAGAGTGGTTTATGGCTGAGGTTGGAGCAATGCTGGCTGGGTACGGAGATGTTGTGTGTCCATTACTCCAGTCTGGGGACATGTTCTAACCCTGTGACGTGCTCTTTGGCAGGGGCTTGGCCGTTGGCATTGACCCATCCTCCACGGCATCCGCTTGCCTTATGCTGGCTCTAGATTCTCGAGCTCAGATGGTCCTTGTAGATGACCACGTCCAGCGGGAGAAGATCCTACAGGTGCCTTTATTGATTCCTCCATGTACAATTGTCACTAGGATGTTTTTCTTTGTGCTTGGTGACCTTTTTCCACACCCGTCACATGGCATCTGCCCATCATTGTACTGCCTCTATATAGCGGCACAGAGATGGAGCGGGTGACTGATTTCTTCTAGGTGGAGGTGACTGGCTGTAGCTTTCTCATGGACATGGTGGTGTCGGATAATTAGTGCTTTCTTCATTACTCATGAACATTATTTTTCAGATAAAAGAGAAGCTTAAGTTGAAAGCGGTCATACAATGGCGGGGGCCGGTGGTGGAGCCGTGTCCTGGCGTGTACACCGTAAGTCTACCGCCTCCATACAGTCTTGGCTTTTCAGGCAGTTTTCAGGGTATAATTTCATCTGTTTCAGTGGAACCAATTGTTGGACCTGGGCTCAGAACTGGAGGAGTCGCACCTTGATGAAGTCACAGCAAGTCAGAAGCCAAACCAGAGCTGTGCCATAATGTACTCCATGACCGAAGAGGCCCGAGGAGCCATGATAAGTCATGACAACGTGAGCTATCCAGGTCTTCTCTGATCACATTCTACATGTGGCCTGACCTTGGCTGCCGGAAGTGCGGTGCCATCTGTCAATGTCCTCATATGCCCAGATAACACCGGCTATTGGCAGTGCTATACAGAGCCGTGCACGGTGGTGATGGCGGCAGGAATAACGTCACCTCATAAGCGTTTCATGTAGAGTCCGGCGGACTCTTCCCCGGTGTGCGGAGATCACTGTGCAGGAATGAAGAGCAGTAAAAACCTCAGTAGAATCCTGTTTTGTCTTTATGGATTAATCCACATAAAATAGAACAGACACCAGTAGAGAAGTGTCTATGGGATCCTCCATCACCTAAGGCCTGGATACTTCTATGGATGTATGTCCAAGGCCTGGACACTTCTATGGATGTATGTCCAGGGCACATGGGAGCAACAGCAAAATGTGAGCCCAACACCCGGGCACAGATCAGCGCCATTGTATTCTCACAACTTGTAGGGGAATAATAATCTACATCCCAGTACTCAATGATGCGGATGGATTTACCCGTCCATCACTTTGATCAGCAGTTTTGGTTCTATATAATCAGCTGAGGCCGTAGACGTGCGGACAGATGGGGATTGTAGCCATCGTACAGTAATGGGAAGGTTCAGAATACCCTAATGTGTGAGGTCTCTGCGGACAGAACGGGATCTTACTGATGGTTGGACCTGGAGGATTTTACTCCTTCACTTCTGCACTTGGAGCGAGTGATCCCTGCACCGGGGACAGTCCGGTGAACTGTATTCTTCCTCAATGATATAGTGCCATAATGATTGTCCCCACTGGGTCTCCCAATCTACCTTCCCCCATCAGACTGTTTGGTGGGCTCTCTGGCTCCCTCACACACTTGGGAGCCCTTGGTGGGAATTGAACCCAGGACCCCAGGGATGCCGTCCCTATGCAGTGCAAACCCCATAGCCAACAGTGCTAACCATGGACATACTGCATAGACTTCAGCAGGGCAGTGCAATTGATCGCTCACTCGTCTCTTGTTTCTTCGTAGGTCACTTGGACATCCCGGACCATACAGGAGATGCTGGGTTTGGGGTCAGAGACAGTTGTGGTCAGTTACTTGACCCTCAGTCACATGTCGGTGCAGATGTTTGACCTTTGGCTCCCTATGTCCTGTGGGGGCACCACGTATTTTGCAGAGTCTGATGCTCAGAAGGTGAGAAGAACCTTAAACTCCAAGGCCAGGGTTACTAATGTGAAGAATTCTGTCTGCTCCGCATCAATAGTTGTGGATACAATGAAGCACAATAGTCTAACCCAGGGCCATGGAGTCAGTAACCCAACCTCAGACTCCTCAATTTCCATGAATTTCACTGGGACTCCACAGCCCTGGTCCTACCAAGGAAATAGAAATGGGCAAATCGGGGTGTCTCCCCTGACTGCGGCACACAATCGGAAACAAAAGCATCATACAGCGGCAGAGTCCACAGGCTAAAGGCAAATCCATAAGAACTGGATGTGAAAGGTGAGGATGGACTCCTAGTATAGAACGCAGGAGGGTTTATCCTAGGAGTTTAAGTGTCCCTCACCTCTTCCCCAGGATATGCAATGGGTGGACTCCATGACGGATACACATTGAAACTCGTACAATGAAACCACCCGAGTCCCCTCAATCCTGCAGCAGCGCAGATACTTCCCCTTCCTGCAGCAGCGCAGATACTTCCCCTCAATCCTGCAGCAGCGCAGATACTTCCCCTCAATCCTGCAGCAGCGCAGATACTTCCCCTCAATCCTGCAGCAGCGCAGATACTTCCCCTCAATCCTGCAGCAGCGCAGATACTTCCCCTCAATCCTGCAGCAGCGCAGATACTTCACCTTCCATATCCAGTTCTTATGCAGTGTGAATAGTAACCTAGATGTAAATCTTGTCCCCCATCCAGTGTCTCAGGAGCCATATGTGGCCCCACATTGCTTGCATGTAGCTCCCCGGCTATAGATACTATTGTACTTGTTAGGTTGGGAAGTCGCCATTTCACAAGGACGTGGCACAGGGGTAACATTCATTTTACTTGAATCTTTAGTGTTTTAGAAGCTCAAAATGTAAAACGTGTTAGCGGGACATACAGGTGCCGATCCCATACATGTGTGCATGGTTCACAGGGGTCTCTGGTGTCCACACTGCGAGATGTGCACCCCACTCTCTTCATGGGATTCCCCGGACTCTGGGAGAAGGTGCAAAGACGGTGGATGTTGGTGGAGAAGAAGGCCACACCATTACAGAAGATGACCATTGCCTGGGCCAGGAAGAAAGGTCTCCATTACTACACAAGGTTGGTGAATGTGGTCTGTTGGGTTTAGTTATCTCCAGTCTCCCATGTAGAAGTGCACTTACCCACTTGGTCATCATAGTCCACCTGTGACTTATGATCAGTAGCGTAACTTCAGGCCCAGGGGCCCTGATACGAAGGCTCCAACGGGGCCCCCAATTATTGGAAGTCTTTAATAGTATGTCAGTCTTTTTCTATAGGCCAAAGGGACTTTTGGGGGCCCCCTAGGATTCAGGACCCGGGTGTGATCCCAACCCCTGCACCTGTTGTCTTGGTCCCACCACCTTCTGTGGTTGTCTCCTAGGCCGCTCATCTACCTCTTCTTCTTCCGGGGGGACTGGAAGATCTGCTCAAATGCCTTCATGTCTGAATGTGATGGTCCAGTAGCACTTGGCGGTTTCATGGGTTTCTCTCTCCTCTACAGACCCGGCTCACCGTGCTGGGGACATAGTTTTGCTGATCGTTTGGTCTTCAGGCCTGCCCGGATGGCTCTGGGGTTGGATCGCTGCACTCACTGTTATGTGGGCATAGAGCCGATCAGTCACAATGTGATGGAGTATTTTGGAAGCATGGGCATTGATCTGCTGTCGTTTTGTGGGAAGAACGAGACCTGTGGGGTTCAGAATATTATGCTGCCTGCATCAAGGAGGACGGGAAGGTGAGACCAGACCCGAGGCTTCATACATCTCAAATTACCTGTGGGGTTAAGTGGTGTCCTAGAGTCTTCCGGAATCCTCCCTTACAGACAGTGACCAGCAGTAGCGGATTTCTTCCCGGCATCTTCGGGTCATGAATTTGTCATTGTGGGCTGGATCTGAAGTCTCCAGTGAAGGTGCACAGAGCCCGTCTTGGTCCACACTAGACAGATGAGGCTGCAGGACTGGGGTGATATCTGCGTCCTCTGATCATTTGTTTTCTCATGCAGAACTGAACCTACCGGAAGTAAAAGTTGTGAGAACCAGGATGGATTTGGGCTTTGTCTGTGGGGCCGCCATATCTTTATGGGTTACTTGGGAAAGGAGCAGGTGACGAGTGAGGCCTTCACAGAGGACGGCTGGTTCATCACAGGTAACAGGATAGAAAGACTGAGATGCCGGGCGTTACCAGCCATACTGAAGACTCGGTCTACTGTGGCGGGATGGAGGAGGGTAACAAAGGGGCGCCAACTGGTATTGGGTCTCCATCATTTTTCTTTTTTGCAGGCAGTCAACAACCTCAGAGACGAGATCTGTACATGGAGCTGTGACCTGGAGGATGATGGCCGCCTCCACCACTAATAATAATGTATTCTGTACTCTAATAAACTATTTATTACCTCACCTGGTCTTGTGTTTAAGCTGCGACCGTCAAGTTGTAATACACATGTAACTTGCTAGAGGCGGGCGGGTGCTCTGAATTCTGGGGGGCAGATTGTCCTGCCACCCTGAGGTGAGGAGCGGGGGGGGTTGTGTGCTAGCGGAGTACCCGAGGTGAGAGGAGTGGGGGGGGGGGGGGGCTAGCGGAATACCCGAGGTGAGAGGAGCGGGGGGGGGGCTAGCGGAGTACCCGAGGTGAGAGGAGCGGGGGGGGTTGTGTGCTAGCGGAGTACCCGAGGTGAGAGGAGCGGGGGGGGGGGGGGGGGGGCTAGCGGAGGTCCCTAGTTGAGGAGCTGGGGGGGTGCTGGCAGAGGAAGCCCGCTCACCACAGTGCCCTCCACAATGCCTGCTGTGTGATTAGCATATTCGTTAGGTTTGGCTCACCCTGGTTAGGTGCTCAGAAAAAATAGTCACACATTTTTAAGTATAGTCTAGCGCTCTCACAAATGACCCATGATTAATGCAACAGATGTTCTTTATTGAAGGTTCAACACTAGACGTGCATAGTACTCCGACGTTTTGGCCGAACATAGGCCTTTATCAAGGAATTTATCTACATGAAAGTGATACACATTACACAATATACATGATGTGTCACCTTCATAATATCAGAACAAAATAAAGTACAATATTATAACAAGACCAAACACATTGTTACATTGAAAAACAAGGATCCTACTAGACTGTAAGATTACAGCTTTATGCAGCAATTCAGGTGTTAATTTATAGAAACGGCTGTTATAAAAAGTTAATAAACAAAGGAAAAAGAAATGTATTACCTATGCACTAGATGTCCACTTCGCACTAGTCGTGAGGGGTGCCGATTTAGCTATCCGGCAACGTACACCTGTATTGGTACGTCCATCAGTGAATGGTATATAATAACAAAAAAACGGGTGGAAAGTGCATAGTCGTGACCCTAGTGTGGAGAGTGCATAGTCGTGACCCTAGTGTGGAGAGTGCATAGTCGTGACCCTAGTGTGGAGAGTGCATAGTCGTGACCCTAGTGTGGAGAGTGCATAGTCGTGACCCTAGTGTGGAGAGTGCATAGTCGTGACCCTAGTGTGGAGAGTGCATAGTCGTGACCCTAGTGTGGAGAGTGCATAGTCGTGACCCTAGTGTGGAGAGTGCATAGTCGTGACCCTAGTGTGGAGAGTGCATAGTCGTGACCCTAGTGTGGAGAGTGCATAGTCGTGACCTAGTGTGGAAAGTGCATAGTCGTGACCCTAGTGTGGAAAGTGCATAGTCGTGACCCTAGTGTGGAAAGTGCACAGTCGTGACCCTAGTGTGGAAAGTGCATAGTCGTGACTCTAGTGTGGAGAGTGCATAGTCGTGACCCTAGTGTGGAAAGTGCATAGTCGTGACCCTAGTGTGGAAAGTGCACAGTCGTGACCCTAGTGTGGAAAGTGCACAGTCGTGACCCTAGTGTGGAAAGTGCACAGTCGTGACCCTAGTGTGGAAAGTGCACAGTCGTGACCCTAGTGTGGAAAGTGCACAGTCGTGACCCTAGTGTGGAAAGTGCACAGTCGTGACCCTAGTGTGGAAAGTGCACACTCGTGACCCTAGTGTGGAAAGTGCACACTCGTGACCCTAGTGTGGGAAAGTGCACACTCGTGACCCTAGTGTGGAAAGTGCACAGTCGTGACCCTAGTGTGGAAAGTGCACACTCGTGACCCTAGTGTGGAAAGTGCACAGTCGTGACCCTAGTGTGGAAAGTGCACAGTCGTGACCCTAGTGTGGAAAGTGCACAGTCGTGACCCTAGTGTGGAAAGTGCACAGTCGTGACTCTAGTGTGGAAAGTGCAGAGTCGTGACTCTAGTGTGGAAAGTGCAGAGTCGTGACTCTAGTGTGGAAAGTGCACACTCGTGACCCTAGTGTGGAAAGTGCACAGTCGTGACCCTAGTGTGGAAAGTGCACAGTCGTGACCCTAGTGTGGAAAGTGCACAGTCGTGACCCTAGTGTGGAAAGTGCACAGTCGTGACCCTAGTGTGGAAAGTGCACAGTCGTGACCCTAGTGTGGAAAGTGCACAGTCGTGACTCTAGTGTGGAAAGTGCAGAGTCGTGACTCTAGTGTGGAAAGTGCAGAGTCGTGACTCTAGTGTGGAAAGTGCAGAGTCGTGACTCTAGTGTGGAAAGTGCACAGTCGTGACTCTAGTGTGGAAAGTGCACAGTCGTGACTCTAGTGTGGAAAGTGCACAGTCGTGACTCTAGTGTGGAAAGTGCAGAGTCGTGACTCTAGTGTGGAAAGTGCAGAGTCGTGACTCTAGTGTGGAAAGTGCAGAGTCGTGACTCTAGTGTGGAAAGTGCAGAGTCGTGACTCTAGTGTGGAAAGTGCAGAGTCGTGACTCTAGTGTGGAAAGTGCAGAGTCGTGACTCTAGTGTGGAAAGTGCAGAGTCGTGACTCTAGTGTGGAAAGTGCACAGTCGTGACTCTAGTGTGGAAAGTGCAGAGTCGTGACTCTAGTGTGGAAAGTGCAGAGTCGTGACCCTAGTGTGGAAAGATTGTTACCAAGACGAAAATCTCCTCTAGCGATTTTCTTGTTTAGCATTATCAAATCTCTTTTGACCAACTCCTATGTAGGTTTCTCCCGGATGGTGGTTCCTAGGTGGCACGAATGTGCTTGGCATTTTTAGACCCAATTCCCTTAATCTTACGACTTCAGTCGATTCAACCAGGTTGGTGTAAGATGTTGGATTTGCCTGAAAGTGGCCTTTCAATGGAAGTGTCCTAAAGAATCTGCTTAACTCGATCGGTGTTAAGAGAGTGAAACTCGACCCTTTCTGTAAGACTATGGTCTCTGTAGGTGATAAAATGTGAGGAGATATTGTAGACCAAGTTGGTCTTACCTGAGATCTCGCTGCCATCTGATGTGGTATGGGTGTGAATGGTTGTGGACCTGGTGGTGCATACGGGGGAGCTGGGGCCCCTCCTCTTCCCCGCCTCGTTTGCCTTTTCCACGCCGTCTTTGCCCTAAACGGGGAGGATAGGGTCTCTAGGGTCTCCTATACTCGTCCCCACTGCCTGATGAGAAACTGAACCTGGGATTGTAAGGCTCCCCACTTCGCCATCGGTAAACTTTAACCCTTGACTGACTGATCTATAATTCCCCAGATAGGTTATTCATAAGGATGAAGCATGTCATGTTTATCTGATAGAAGACCTTAGACGCCATGGTGAACTGAGTGTTTGGACAAACCACTATTTACAGGTATTACAAGCTGCTCCAGTACATTAGGTGTCCCTAACACAGGACCAGATTTGGTCTTTATATACTTGATACTGCATTGTAGTGTGGGGGCGACACCCGGTCACTGGACATTGTCACCTTATATTTCAGTTCATGTTATAAACATCACAAGGAATTTCTATTGATCTATTGTAATCTACTCCTTGTACATATCCGGATCTTATGGCTTTATCTCTTGTGCTGACTCGTCTGAGCTCACTGAATGTACCTCAGTTCACTTTATTTCCCTTTTCTCTTCAATTTTCTTTCCTTCCTACTCTTCTACTCTTTCCCAAAGCACTTACTGTATCACTTATTATGCACTTGCCCCCCTGCCACCTGGGCCAGTCCACCCTGTAACTTGAGTATTACACCTGGACATCACTAGTGATCAAGGCCTCCGGTCACTCCTGTTTATTCTGTTACAATGACGCCCTATGTCACCTGTGTATCCTATGTGACGATTACCTACTTATGGGTAGAAGAACTTTGCTCTTTAGGTGCAATGCTCCCCCAGAAGAAGGCAGTAATGGCGAAACATAGGTCGGGGCTGGCACCGCACTCAGGGGATTCTCCAATGTTTCGCCTTTTCTTCCCATTCTCTTCTGTCACTCTTCTTACAACCTTTCATAATTAATGTTACAATTTATTTCTATTTTTCAATCTCTTTGCATCTTCTTGATCCAATTTCTTTTTTTCCTCCAGTTGCTGTGTTTGCTATAGTAGAGGTGAGGCTGAAGAACCCACACTGGAGCTGGCTCTAACACATTACCAGGATTTATGGGGGCTAAAAAACTTCTAGCGCCATTTATCCCATGGCGCTTTACATGTGAAAGGGGCATATATAGACAAGTACAATAAACATAAGCATTACAAGGCGCATAAGTACAGAAGGAGAGGACCCTGCCTGCAAGGGCTCAGTCTACGAGGGATGGGTGAGGATACAGTAGGTGAGGAGAGAGGACCCTGCCTATAAGGGCTCAGTCTACAGGGGATGGGTAAGGATACAGTGAGCGCTCGTGGCAGGGTCCTCTCTCCTCACCTAGTCTACAATGGATGGCAGAGGATATAGTAGGTGAGGAGAGAGGACCTTGCCTATAAGGGCTCATAGTCTACAAGGGATGGGTGAGGATACAATGGGTAAGGAGAGAGGACCCTGCCCACGAGGGCTCAGTCTACAAGGGATGAGTGAGGATACAATGGGTAAGGAGAGAGGACCCTGCCCACAAGGGCTCAGTCTACAAGGGATGAGTGAGGATACAATGGGTAAGGAGAGCAGACCCTGCCCACAAGGGCTCAGTCTACAAGGGATGAGTGAGGATACAGTAGGAGAGAGGACCCTTCCCACGAGGGCTCAGTCTACAACAGAAGCTGAAGCTGCAGTAGAGGGTAGAGCTGGTCGTGCGGTGGTTCAGTAGACTGAGGATCACTGCAGGTTATAGGCTTGTCGGAGGAGGCGAGTCTTCAGGTTCCTTTTGAAGGTTTCCACGGTAGGTGACAGTCTGTTGGGGAAGAGCGTTCCAGAGTATGGGGGAAGCATGGGAGAAGTCTTGTATGCAGTTGTGGGAAGAAGATATGAGTTGTAGAGGAGATCTGGAGAGGATCGAAGGTTGTGTATAGGTACCAGGAGACCATGTCACAGATGTATGGAGGAGACAGGTTGTGGATGGCTTTGTATGTCATAGTTGGGGATTTAACACGATATGAAATAAAATGGTATGATAGTATGAGCGCTGGGAACAGATTACAAGCACTGGATCCTATAGCTTATTACTTCAAATTTAATATGAACAGTGGATGTTACAGGTCCTCACGCCATAACATGTTTCAACAGATGGAAAGACATCTGTTATGTCGAAACATGTTGTGGCGTGAGGACCTGTAACATCCACTGTTCATATTAAATTTGAAGGTAATAAGCTATAGGATCCAGTGCTTGTAATCTGTTCCCAGCGCTCATACTATCATACCATTTTATTTCATATCGTGTTAAATACGCTCCGCACACCTCGCACACACTGGGCTCCGCTCCGCACACCTCGCACACACTGGGCTCCGCTCTGCACACCTCGCACACGCTCGGCTCAGTACACTCTCGGCTCCGCTCCGTACACCTCGCACACACTGGGCTCCGCTCCGCACACCTCGCACACACTGGGCTCCGCTCCGCACACCTCGCACACACTGGGCTCCGCTCCACACACCTCGCACACACTGGGCTCCGCTCCGCACACCTCGCACACGCTCGGCTCCGTACACCCTGGGCTCCGCTCCGCACACCTCGCACACACTCTGCTTCGCTCGACACCTCGCACACACTCTGCTTCGCTCCGCACACCTCGCCACACTGGGCTCCGCTCCGCACACCTCGCACACTGGGCTCCGCTCTGCACACCTCGCACACTGGGCTCCGCTCTGCACACCTCGCACACTGGGCTCCGCTCTGCACACCTCGCACACTGGGCTCCGCTCTGCACACCTCGCACACTGGGCTCCGCTCTGCACACCTCGCACACTGGGCTCCGCTCTGCACACCTCGCACACTGGGCTCCGCTCTGCACACCTCGCACACTGGGCTCCGCTCTGCACACCTCGCACACTGGGCTCCGCTCTGCACACCTCGCACACTGGGCTCCGCTCTGCACACCTCGCACACTGGGCTCCGCTCTGCACACCTCGGGCTCCGCTCTGCACACCTCGCACACCTCTGGCTCCGCTCTGCACACCTCGCACACCTCTGGCTCCGCTCTGCACACCTCGCACACCTCGGGCTCCGCTCTGCACACCTCCACTCGGGCTCCGCTCTGCACACCTCGGGCTCCGCTCTGCACACCTCGGGCTCCGCTCTGCACACCTCGGGCTCCGCTCTGCACACCTCGGGCTCCGCTCTGCACACCTCGGGCTCCGCTCTGCACACCTCGGGCTCCGCTCTGCACACCTCGGGCTCCGCTCTGCACACCTCGGGCTCCGCTCTGCACACCTCGGGCTCCGCTCTGCACACCTCGGGCTCCGCTCTGCACACCTCGGGCTCCGCTCTGCACACCTCGGGCTCCGCTCTGCACACCTCGGGCTCGCTCTGCACACCTCGGGCTCGCTCTGCACACCTCGGGCTCCGCTCTGCACACCTCGGGCTCCGCTCTGCACACCTCGGGCTCCGCTCTGCACACCTCGGGCTCCGCTCTGCACACCTCGGGCTCCGCTCTGCACACCTCGCACACCTCGGGCTCCGCTCTGCACACCTCGGGCTCCGCTCTGCACACCTCGGGCTCCGCTCTGCACACCTCGCACACCTCGGGCTCCGCGCACCTCGGGCTCCGCTCTGCACACCTCGCACACCTCGGGCTCCGCACACCTCGGGCTCCGCTCTGCGCACCTCGCACACCTCGGGCTCCGCGCACCTCGGGCTCTGCGCACCTCGCACACCTCGGGCTCCGCGCACCTCGCACACCTCGGGCTCCGCTCACCTCGGGCTCCGCGCACCTCGGGCTCCGCGCACCTCGCACACCTCTGGCTCCGCTCACCTCGGGCTCCGCGCACCTCGCACACCTCTGGCTCCGCTCACCTCGGGCTCCGCGCACCTCGCACACCTCTGGCTCCGCGCACCTCGGGCTCCGCGCACCTCGGGCTCCGCGCACCTCGGGCTCCGCGCACCTTGCACACCTTGGGCTCCGCTCCGCACACCTTGCACACCTCGGGCTCCGCTCCGCACACCTCGGGCTCCGCTCCGCACACCTTGGGCTCCGCTCCGCACACCTTGCACACCTCGGGCTCCGCTCCGCACACCTCGCACACCTCGGGCTCTGCTCACCTCGCACACCTCGGGCTCCGCGCACCTCGCACACCTCGGGCTCCGCGCACCTCGCACACCTCGGGCTCCGCGCACCTCGCACACCTCGGGCTCCGCGCACCTCGGGCTCCGCGCACCTCGGGCTCCGCGCAGCTCGGGCTCCGCGCACCTCGCGCACCTCGGGCTCCGCGCAGCTCGGGCTCCGCGCACCTCGCGCACCTCGGGCTCCGCGCAGCTCGGGCTCCGCGCACCTCGCGCACCTCGGGCTCCGCGCACCTCGGGCTACGCGCACCTCGGGCTCCGCGCACCTCGGGCTACGCGCACCTCGCACACCTCGGGCTCCGCGCACCTCGGGCTACGCGCACCTCGCACACCTCGGGCTCCGCGCACCTCGGGCTCCGCGCACCTCGGGCTCCGCGCACCTCGCACACCTCGGGCTCCGCGCACCTCGCACACCTCGGGCTCCGCGCAGCTCGGGCTCCGCGCAGCTCGGGCTCCGCGCACCTCGGGCTCCGCGCACCTCGCGCACCTCGGGCTCCGCGCACCTCGCGCACCTCGGGCTCCGCGCACCTCGCGCACCTCGGGCTCCGCGCACCTCGCGCACCTCGGGCTCCGCGCACCTCGCGCACCTCGGGCTCCGCGCACCTCGCGCACCTCGGGCTCCGCGCACCTCGCGCACCTCGGGCTCCGCGCACCTCGCGCACCTCGGGCTCCGCGCACCTCGCGCACCTCGGGCTCCGCGCACCTCGCGCACCTCGGGCTCCGCGCACCTCGCGCACCTCGGGCTCCGCGCACCTCGCGCACCTCGGGCTCCGCGCACCTCGGGCTCCGCGCACCTCGGGCTCCGCGCACCTCGGGCTCCGCGCACCTCGGGCTCTGCGCACCTCGCACACCTCGGGCTCTGCGCACCTCGCACACCTCGGGCTCTGCGCACCTCGCACACCTCGGGCTCTGCGCACCTCGCACACCTCGGGCTCTGCGCACCTCGCACACCTCGGGCTCTGCGCACCTCGCACACCTCGGGCTCCGCGCACCTCGGGCTCCGCGCACCTCGCACACCTCGGGCTCCGCGCACCTCGCGCACCTCGGGCACCTCGGGCTCCGCGCACCTCGCACACCCTGTAAATCTCTCCTGACATAAACTTCTCCTTATCCATCACCATGACAAGCACAGTAGAGTCCTGCATACACTGAGGAGCTGATCATGTGACCCCTGACTCCTCCCCTCAGGTGACATCATCACAGGTCCTGTAAAAGCAGTGTACAGCCCTCCATTGCCCCGTGTCTGGGCCTTGGCTTTGGTCCCTTTCCTTGTACCTGGGTCCTTGTGCAGAGCGATGACTTCCACCATCATCCATCTGGACTGAATTTCAGAGGCCCGCGTGGCGCGCTGAGCCAGGATTGGTTGAGTGAGGTTCTCCGCTCTACACAGTACAAGAGAGGTCACATGACTCATTCTCTGCACTGTGATTGGGGCTCTGTCTTCCCTCCTGAGCTGCCGTGAGGGGGCGTGGCCGGCCACTAGAGGAGGCGTGGTCCGCAGCTTGTCGGCTTCTCCTCTGTGCACTGCAGGAGGCGGGACATGTCACCTCCCGAGCGGGACAGCGGGAAACCACCTGCCCGGGACTGTCCCGCTATAAACGGGATGGTTGGGAGGTATGCACTATATACAGAGTATACACAGCACACAGGTCCACAGTACACTATATACAGAGTATACAGGGCACACAGGTCCACAGTACACTATATACAGAGTATACACAGCACACAGGTCCACAGTACACTATATACAGAGTATACACAGCACACAGGTCCACAGTACACTATATACAGAGTATACACGGCACACAGGTCCACAGTACACTATATACAGAGTATACACAGCACACAGGTCCACAGTACACTATATACAGAGTATACACGGCACACAGGTCCACAGTACACTATATACAGAGTATACAGGGCACACAGGTCCACAGTACACTATATACAGAGTATACACAGCACACAGGTCCACAGTACACTATATACAGAGTATACAGGACACACAGGTCCACAGTACACTATATACAGAGTATACACAGCACACAGGTCCACAGTACACTATATACAGAGTATACACAGCACACAGGTCCACAGTACACTATATACAGAGTATACAGGGCACACAGGTCCACAGTACACTATATACAGAGTATACACAGCACACAGGTCCACAGTACACTGTATACAGAGTATACACTGCACACAGGTCCACAGTACACTGTATACAGAGTATACACTGCACACAGGTCCACAGTACACTATATACAGTGTATACAGGGCACACAGGTCCACAGTACACTATATACAGAGTATACACAGCACACAGGTCCACAGTACACTGTATACAGAGTATACACTGCACACAGGTCCACAGTACACTGTATACAGAGTATACACTGCACACAGGTCCACAGTACACTGTATACAGAGTATACAGGGCACACAGGTCCACAGTACACTGTATACAGAGTATACAGGGCACACAGGTCCACAGTACACTGTATACAGAGTATACACGGCACACAGGTCCACAGTACACTGTATACAGAGTATACACAGCACACAGGTCCACAGTACACTGTATACAGAGTATACACTGCACACAGGTCCACAGTACACTGTATACAGAGTATACACTGCACACAGGTCCACAGTACACTGTATACAGAGTATACAGGGCACACAGGTCCACAGTACACTATATACAGAGTATACACGGCACACAGGTCCACAGTACACTATATACAGAGTATACAGGGCACACAGGTCCACAGTACACTATATACAGAGTATACAGGGCACACAGGTCCACAGTACACTGTATACAGAGTATACAGGGCACACAGGTCCACAGTACACTATATACAGAGTATACACGGCACACAGGTCCACAGTACACTATATACAGAGTATACACGCACACAGGTCCACAGTACACTATATACAGAGTATACAGGGCACACAGGTCCACAGTACACTATATACAGAGTATACAGGGCACACAGGTCCACAGTACACTATATACAGAGTATACAGGGCACACAGGTCCACAGTACACTATATACAGTGTATACAGGGCACACAGTACACTGTATACAGAGTATACAGGGCACACAGGTCCACAGTACACTATATACAGAGTATACAGGGCACACAGGTCCACAGTACACTATATACAGAGTATACACAGCACACAGGTCCACAGTACACTATATACAGAGTATACACAGCACACAGGTCCACAGTACACTATATACAGAGTATACAGGGCACACAGGTCCACAGTACACTATATACAGAGTATACAGGGCACACAGGTCCACAGTACACTATATACAGAGTATACAGGGCACACAGGTCCACAGTACACTATATACAGTGTATACAGGGCACACAGTACACTATATACAGAGTATACACGGCACACAGGTCCACAGTACACTGTATACAGAGTATACACAGCACACAGGTCCACAGTACACTGTATACAGAGTATACACTGCACACAGGTCCACAGTACACTATATACAGAGTATACAGGGCACACAGGTCCACAGTACACTATATACAGAGTATACACAGCACACAGGTCCACAGTACACTATATACAGAGTATACACCGCACACAGGTCCACAGTACACTGTATACAGTGTATACACAGCACACAGGTCCACAGTACACTGTATACAGAGTATACACAGCACACAGGTCCACAGTACACTGTATACAGAGTATACACAGCACACAGGTCCACAGTACACTGTATACAGAGTATACAGGGCACACAGGTCCACAGTACACTATATACAGAGTATACACGGCACACAGGTCCACAGTACACTATATACAGAGTATACAGGGCACACAGGTCCACAGTACACTATATACAGAGTATACAGGGCACACAGGTCCACAGTACACTATATACAGTGTATACAGGGCACACAGTACACTGTATACAGAGTATACAGGGCACACAGGTCCACAGTACACTATATACAGAGTATACACAGCACACAGGTCCACAGTACACTATATACAGAGTAGACAGGGCACACAGGTCCACAGTACACTATATACAGAGTAGACAGGGCACACAGGTCCACAGTACACTATATACAGAGTAGACAGGGCACACAGGTCCACAGTACACTGTATACAGAGTAGACAGGGCACACAGGTCCAGAGTACACTGTATACAGAGTAGACAGGGCACACAGGTCCAGAGTACACTATATACAGAGTATACAGGACACACATTTCCACAGTACACTATATACAGAGTATACACGGCACACAGGTCCACAGTACACTATATACAGAGTATACACGGCACACAGGTCCACAGTACACTATATACAGAGTATACAGGGCACACAGGTCCACAGTACACTATATACAGAGTATACAGCAGCACACAAGGTACCCACAGTACAACTATATACAGAGTATCACACAGCACACAGGTCCACAGTACACTATATACAGAGTACACACACACGTGCACTAATCACAGGCCACAGGTCACAACTATATACAGAGTATACACAGCACACAGGTCCACAGTACACTATATACAGAGTACACAGGCACACAGGTCCACAGTACACTATATACAGAGTATACAGGGCACACAGGTCCACAGTACACTATATACAGAGTATACACAGGCACACAGGTCCACAGTACACTATATACAGATATACACAGGCACACAGGTCCACAGTACACTATATACAGAGTATACAGCACACAGGTCCACAGTACACTATATACAGAGTATACACAGCACACAGGTCCACAGTACACTATATACAGTGTATACAGGGCACACAGGTCCACAGTACACTATATACAGAGTATAACAGCACACAGGTCCACAGTACACTATATACAGAGTATACACTGCACACAGGTCCACAGTACACTATATACAGAGTATACACTGCACACAGGTCCACAGTACACTATATACAGTGTATACAGGGCACACAGGTCCACAGTACACTATATACAGAGTATACACAGCACACAGGTCCACAGTACACTGTATACAGTGTATACACGGCACACAGGTCCACAGTACACTATATACAGAGTATACACGCACACAGGTCCACAGTACACTATATACAGTGTATACAGGCCACAGGTCCACAGTACACTTATACAGTGTATACAGGGCACACAGGTCCACAGTACATGTTACAGGTTACACCTCACACAGGTCCACAGTCACTGTTACAGGTACTACAGAGGCACAGGTCCCCAGTACACTGCTATACAGAGTATACACTGCACACAGGTCCACAGTACACTGTATACAGAGTATACACTGCACACAGGTCCACAGTACATGTATACAGAGTATACAGGGCACACAGGTCCACAGTACACTATATACAGAGTATACACGGCACACAGGTCCACAGTACACTATATACAGAGTATACAGGGCACACAGGTCCACAGTACACTATATACAGAGTATACAGGGCACACAGGTCCACAGTACACTGTATACAGAGTATACAGGGCACACAGGTCCACAGTACACTATATACAGAGTATACACGGCACACAGGTCCACAGTACACTATATACAGAGTATACACCGCACACAGGTCCACAGTACACTATATACAGAGTATACAGGGCACACAGGTCCACAGTACACTATATACAGAGTATACAGGGCACACAGGTCCACAGTACACTATATACAGAGTATACAGGGCACACAGGTCCACAGTACACTATATACAGTGTATACAGGGCACACAGGTTCACAGTGCACTATATACAGAGTATACAGGGCACACAGGTCCACAGTACACTATATACAGAGTATACACCGCACACAGGTCCACAGTACACTATATACAGTGTATACAGGGCACACAGGTCCACAGTACACTATATACAGAGTATACACAGCACACAGGTCCACAGTGCACTATATACAGTGTATACACGGCACACAGGTCCACAGTACACTATATACAGTGTATACAGGGCACACAGGTCCACAGTACACTATATACAGAGTATACACAGCACACAGGTCCACAGTACACTATATACAGAGTATACACTGCACACAGGTCCACAGTGCACTATATACAGTGTATACACGGCACACAGGTCCACAGTACACTATATACAGAGTATACACCGCACACAGGTCCACAGTACACTATATACAGTGTATACAGGACACACAGGTCCACAGTGCACTATATACAGTGTATACAGGGCACACAGGTCCAGAGTACAAGGCCTTTCACGTGTGACCTCCCCACTACACGCGTGTTCTTCACGTTGTTCTGACAGGCTCATCAGTGTGACCTCCCCACTACACGCGTGTTCTTCACGTTGTTCTGACAGGCTCATCACATGTGTGCCAGCTTTATCCACACCATTACACCATGCTCATACTAGTCAGGGACTGTTCCCGCCAACTCCAGGAGGAGGCGCCATCTGCTCACAGGTTTGGGCACAGCTCATGGAAGAATTTGCTCAGAGACCTAATAATAACCTGGTGAGGATGGAGGCCCTGACACAAAGAGAGTATACATAGAGGTCTAAAAATACCACCCCCACCTGGAACTACAGCCTTAACTCTGTGCGCCCCGACATCCGAACATAGCACCAACAGCCTCCCCAACTAAGGAACACTCTACACAAGGGGTTAACAGCCACCACCATGGGAAAAGAGGGTGATATGGGGCAGGGGCTTTCCTGGTGACTGATGTAGGAGGGGGGTAGATGAAGATCAGAACACGACACAAGAACACAAAGAAGGATTGTATCATCTTCTAGGGTCAAAATCATGAAGATGCCATTACCTGAAAAATGCATGGAACGTTGTGTCCTCATGATGGATGTAAGGCCATTATAGAGCTCGTGCCATGGAACGTTGTGTCCTCACGATGGATGTAAGGCCATTATAGAGCTCGTGCCATGGAACGTTGTGTCCTCACGATGGATGTAAGGCCATTATAGGGCTCGTGCCATGGAACGTTGTGTCCTCATGATGGATGTAAGGCCATTATAGGGCTCGTGCCATGGAACGTTGTGTCCTCACGATGGATGTAAGGCCATTATAGAGCTCGTGCCATGGAACGTTGTGTCCTCACGATGGATGTAAGGCCATTATAGAGCTCGTGCCATGGAACGTTGTGTCCTCACGATGGATGTAAGGCCATTATAGGGCTCGTGCCATGGAACGTTGTGTCCTCATGATGGATGTAAGGCCATTATAGGGGTCGTGCCATGGAACGTTGTGTCCTCATGATGGATGTAAGGCCATTATAGGGCTCGTGCCATGGAACGTTGTGTCCTCATGATGGATGTAAGGCCATTATAGGGCTCGTGCCATGGAACGTTGTGTCCTCATGATGGATGTAAGGCCATTATAGGGCTCGTGCCATGGAACGTTGTGTCCTCACGATGGATGTAAGGCCATTATAGGGCTCGTGCCATGGAACGTTGTGTCCTCATGATGGATGTAAGGCCATTATAGGGGTCGTGCCATGGAACGTTGTGTCCTCATGATGGATGTAAGGCCATTATAGGGCTCGTGCCATGGAACGTTGTGTCCTCATGATGGATGTAAGGCCATTATAGGGCTCGTGCCATGGAACGTTGTGTCCTCATGATGGATGTAAGGCCATTATAGGGCTCGTGCCATGGAACGTTGTGTCCTCATGATGGATGTAAGGCCATTATAGGGCTCAGGCCATGGAACGTTGTGTCCTCATGATGGATGTAAGGCCATTATAGGGCTCGTGCCATGGAACGTTGTGTCCTCATGATGGATGTAAGGCCATTATAGGGCTCGTGCCATGGAACGTTGTGTCCTCATGATGGATGTAAGGCCATTATAGGGCTCGTGCCATGGAACGTTGTGTCCTCATGATGGATGTAAGGCCATTATAGGGCTCGTGCCATGGAACGTTGTGTCCTCATGATGGATGTAAGGCCATTATAGGGCTCAGGCCATGGAACGTTGTGTCCTCATGATGGATGTAAGGCCATTATAGGGCTCGTGCCATGGAACATTGTGTCCTCACGATGGATGTTAGGCCATTATAGGGCTCGTGCCATGGAACGTTGTGTCCTCATGATGGATGTAAGGCCATTATAGGGCTCGTGCCATGGAACGTTGTGTCCTCATGATGGATGTAAGGCCATTATAGGGCTCGTGCCATGGAACATTGTGTCCTCACGATGGATGTAAGGCCATTATAGGGCTCCTGCCATGGAACGTTGTGTCCTCACGATGGATGTAAGGCCATTATAGGGCGTCGTGCCATGGAACATTGTGTCCTCATGATGGATGTAAGGCCATTATAGGGCTCAGGCCATGGAACGTTGTGTCCTCACGATGGATGTAAGGCCATTATAGGGCTCGTGCCATGGAACGTTGTGTCCTCACGATGGATGTAAGGCCATTATAGGGGTCGTGCCGAGGAACGTTGTGTCCTCACGATGGGTGTAAGGCCATTATAGGGCTCGTGCCATGGAACGTTGTGTCCTCATGATGGATGTAAGGCCATTATAGGGCTCGTGTCATGGAACGTTGTGTCCTCATGATGGATGTAAGGCCATTATAGGGCTCGTGCCATGGAACGTTGTGTTCTCACGATGGATGTAAGGCCATTATAGGGCTCGTGTCATGGAACGTTGTGTCCTCATGATGGATGTAAGGCCATTATAGAGCTCATGCCATGGAACGTTGTGTCCTCACGATGGATGTAAGGCCATTATAGGGCTCGTGCCATGGAACGTTGTGTCCTCATGATGGATGTAAGGGCCATTATAGGGCTCGTGCCATGGAACGTTGTGTCCTCAGATGGATGTAAGGCCATTATAGGGCTCAGGCCATGGAACGTTGTGTCCTCACGATGGATGTAAGGCCATTATAGGTCGTGCCATGGAACGTTGTGTCCCCACGATGGATGTAAAGCCATTATAGGGCTCGTGCCATGGAACTTGTGTCCTCACGATGGATGTAAGGCCATTATAGGGCTCGTGCATGGAACGTTGTGTCCTCGCGATGGATGTAAGGCCATTATAGGGCTCGTGCCATGGAACGTTGTGTCCTCACGATGCATGTAAGGCCATTATAGGGCTCGTGCCATGGAACGTTGTGTCCTCACGATGGATGTAAGGCCATTATAGGGCTCAGGCCATGGAACGTTGTGTCCTCACGATGGATGTAAGGCCATTATAGGGCTCGTGCCATGGAACGTTGTGTCCTTCAGATGGATGTAAGGCCATTATAGGGCTCGTGCCATGGAACGTTGTGTCCTCATGATGGATGTAAGGCCATTATAGGGCTCGTGCCATGGAACGTTGTGTCCTCATGATGGATGTAAAGGCCATTATAGGGCTCGTGCCATGGAACGTTGTGTCCTCACGATGGATGTAAGGCCATTATAGGGGTCGTGCCATGGAACGTTGTGTCCTCACGATGGATGTAAGGCCATTATAGGGCTCATGCCATGGAACGTTGTGTGCTCATGATGGATGTAAGGCCATTATAGAGCTCATGCCATGGAACGTTGTGTCCTCACGATAGATGTAAGGCCATTATAGGGCTCGTGCCATGGAACGTTGTGTCCTCACGATGGGTGTAAGGCCAATATAGGGCTCATGCCATGGAACGTTGTGTCCTCACGATGGATGTAAGGCCATTATAGGGGTCGTGCCATGGAACGTTGTGTCCTCACGATGGATGTAAGGCCATTATAGGGCTCGTGCCATGGAACATTGTGTCCTCACGATGGATGTAAGGCCATTATAGGGGTCGTGCCGAGGAACGTTGTGTCCTCACGATGGATGTAAGGCCATTATAGGGCTCAGGCCATGGAACGTTGTGTCCTCATGATGGATGTAAGGCCATTATAGGGCTCGTGCCATGGAACGTTGTGTCCTCACGATGGATGTAAGGCCATTATAGGGCTCGTGCCATGGAACGTTGTGTCCTCATGATGGATGTAAGGCCATTATAGGGCTCGTGTCATGGAACGTTGTGTCCTCACGATGGATGTAACGCCATTATAGGGCTCGTGCCATGGAACGTTGTGTCCTCACGATGGGTGTAAGGCCATTATAGGGCTCGTGCCATGGAACGTTGTGTCCTCACGATGGATGTAAGGCCATTATAGGGCTCGTGCCATGGAACATTGTGTCCTCACGATGGATGTAAGGCCATTATAGGGGTCGTGCCATGGAACGTTGTGTCCTCACGATGGATGTAAGGCCATTATAGGGCTCGTGCCATGGACATTGTGTCCTCACGATGGATGTAAAGCCATTATAGGGCTCGTGCCATGGAACATTGTGTCCTCATGATGGATGTAAGGCCATTATAGGGCTCGTGCCATGGAACGTTGTGTCCTCACGATGGATGTAAGGCCATTATAGGGCTCGTGCCATGGAACGTTGTGTCCTCATGATGGATGTAAGGCCATTATAGGGGTCGTGCCATGGAACGTTATCCTCACGATGGATGTAAGGCCATTATAGGGCTCAGGCCATGGAACGTTGTGTCCTCATGATGGATGTAAGGCCATTATAGGGCTCGTGCCATGGAACGTTGTGTCCTCACGATGGATGTAAGGCCATTATAGGGCTCGTGCCATGGAACGTTGTGTCCTCACGATGGATGTAAGGCCATTATAGGGCTCGTGCCATGGAACATTGTGTCCTCACGATGGATGTAAGGCCATTATAGGGGTCGTGCCATGGAACGTTGTGTCCTCACGATGGATGTAAGGCCATTATAGGGTTCAGGCCATGGAATGTTGTGTCCTCACGATGGATGTAAAGCCATTATAGGGCTCAGGCCATGGAACGTTGTGTCCTCATGATGGATGTAAGGCCATTATAGGGCTCAGGCCATGGAACGTTGTGTCCTCACGATGGATGTAAGGCCATTATAGGGCTCGTGCCATGGAATGTTGTGTCCTCATGATGGATGTAAGGCCATCATAGAGCTCGTGCCATGGAACGTTGTGTCCTCACGATGGGTGTAAGGCCATTATAGGGCTCCTGCCATGGAACGTTGTGTTCTCATGATGGATGTAAAGCCATTATAGAGCTCATGCCATGGAACGTTGTGTCCTCACGATGGATGTAAGGCCATTATAGGGCTCGTGCCATGGAACGTTGTGTCCTCACGATGGGTGTAAGGCCAATATAGGGCTCGTGCCATGGAACGTTGTGTTCTCATGATGGATGTAAGGCCATTATAGGGCTCAGGCCATGGAACGTTGTGTCCTCATGATGGGTGTAAGGTCATTATAGGGCTCGTGCCATGGAACGTTGTGTCCTCACGATGGATGTAAGGCCATTATAGGACTCGTGCCATGGAACGTTGTGTTCTCATGATGGATGTAAAGCCATTATAGGGCTCGTGCCATGGAACATTGTGTCCTCATGATGGATGTAAGGCCATTATAGGGCTCGTTGCATGGAACGTTGTGTCCTCACGATGGATGTAAGGCCATCATAGAGCTCGTGTCATGGAACGTTGTCCTCATGATGGATGTAAGGCCATTATAGGGCTTGTGCCATGGAACATTGTGTCCTCACGATGGATGTAAGGCCATTATAGAGCTCAGGCCATGGAACGTTGTGTCCTCATGATGGATGTAAGGCCATTATAGGGCTCGTGCCATGGAACGTTGTGTCCTCATGATGGATGTAAGGCCATTATAGGACTCGTGCCATGGAACGTTGTGTCCTCATGATGGATGTAAAGCCATTATAGGGCTCAGGCCATGGAACGTTGTGTCCTCATGATGGATATAAAGCCATTATAGGGCTCAGGCCATGGAACGTTGTGTCCTCACGATGGATGTAAGGCCATTATAGGGCTCGTGCCATGAAACATTGTGTCCTCACGATGGATGTAAGGCCATTATAGGGCTCAGGCCATGGAACGTTGTGTCCTCACGATGGATGTAAGGCCATTATAGGGCTCGTTGCATGGAACGTTGTGTCCTCACGATGGATGTAAGGCCATCATAGAGCTCGTGTCATGGAACGTTGTCCTCATGATGGATGTAAGGCCATTATAGGGCTCGTGCCATGGAACGTTGTGTCCTCACGATGGATGTAAGGCCATTATAGGGCTTGTGCCATGGAACATTGTGTCCTCACGATGGATGTAAGGCCATTATAGGGCTCAGGCCATGGAACGTTGTGTTCTCATGATGGATGTAAAGCCATTATAGGGCTCGTGCCATGGAACGTTGTGTTCTCACGATGGATGTAAGGCCATTATAGGGCTCGTGCCATGGAACGTTGTGTTCTCACGATGGATGTAAGGCCATTATAGGGCTCGTGCCATGGAACGTTGTGTTCTCATGATGGATGTAAAGCCATTATAGGGCTCGTGCCATGGAACGTTGTGTTCTCATGATGGATGTAAAGCCATTATAGGGCTCGTGCCATGGAACGTTGTGTTCTCATGATGGATGTAAGGCCATTATAGGGCTCGTGCCATGGAACACTGTGTCCTCATGATGGATGTAAGGCCATTATAGGGCTCAGGCCATGGAACGTTGTGTCCTCATGATGGATGTAAGGCCATTATAGGGCTCGTGCCATGGAACGTTGTGTTCTCACGATGGATGTAAGGCCATTATAGGGCTCAGGCCATGGAACGTTGTGTTCTCACGATGGATGTAAGGCCATTATAGGGCTCGTGCCATGGAACGTTGTGTCCTCACGATGGATGTAAGGCCATTATAGGGCTCGTGCCATGGAACGTTGTGTCTCAGATGGATGTAAGGCCATTATGGGCTGTGCCATGGAACGTTGTTCCTCATGATGGTAATGGCCATTATGGGCTCAGTGCCATGGAACGTTGTGTCCCATGATGGATGTAAGGCCATTATAGGCTCGTGCCATGGAACGTTGTGTCCTCATGATGGATGTAAGGCCATTATAGGCTCGTGCCATGGAACTTGTGTCCTCACGATGGATTAAGGCCATTATAGGACTGTGCCATGGAACGTTGTGTCTCATGATGGATTGATGATAAGCCATTATAGGGCTCGTGCCATGGAACGTTGTGTCCTCATGATGGATGTAAGGCCATTATAGGGCTCGTGCCATGGAACTTGTGTCTCAGATGGATGTGAAGGCCATTATAGGCCGTGCCATGGAACGTTTGTCCTCCGATGGATGTAAGGCCATTATAGGCTCGTGCCATGGAACGTTGTGTCCTCATGAGGATGTAAAGCCATTAAGGGCTCTGCATGGAACGTTGTGCCAGAGGATTAGGCCTCATAGAGTCGTGTCAGAACGTTGTCCTCATGATGGATGTAAGGCCATTATAGGGCTGTGCCATGGAACTTGTGTCTCACGATGGATGTAAGGCCATTATAGGCTCGGCATGGAACGTTGTGTCCTATGGATTAAGCCATTAGGCTCGTGCCATGGAACGTGTGTCCTCACATGGATGTAGGCCATTATAGGCTCGTGCCATGGAACGTTGTGTTCTCATGATGGATTAAGGCCATATAGGGCTCGTGCCATGGAACGTTGTTCTCATGATGGATGTAAGCCATTATAGGCTCGGCCATGGAACGTTGTGTCTCAGATGATGTAAGGCCATTATGGGCTCAGGCCTGGAAACTTGTGTCCATGATGATGTAAGGCCATTATAGGGCTGTGCCATGGAACTGTGTCCTCAGATGGATGTAAGGCCATTATAGGCTTGCCATGAACTTTGCTCTGATGGAGTAGGCCATTATAGGCTCGTGCCATGGAACTTGTGTCCTCAGATGGATGTAGGCCATTATAGGCTCGTGCTGAACGTTTGTCCTCATAGGATTAAGCCATTATGTTGCCTGATGTGTCCATGGATAGCTATAGTGGCAGGACGTTGTGCCATGAACGTTGGATGTAAGGCCATTATAGGCTCGTGCCAGGAACGTTGTGTCCTCACGATGGATGTAAGGCATTATAAGGCTGTGGCCATGGAACGTTGTGTCCTCACGATGGATGTAAGGCCATTATAGGGCTCGTGCCATGGAACGTTGTGTCCTCACGATGGATGTAAGGCCATTATAGGGCTCGTGCCATGGAACGTTGTGTCCCATGATGATGTAGGCCTTTAGTTGGCCATGGACGTTGTGTCCTGACATGTTGTACCATTATAGGATGGCCATAAGTGTGCTCAGAGGTGTCAAGCCATTATAGCTCAGGCCATGAAGTGTGTCTCCATGGAGTAAGCTTATAGGGTTAGGCCATGAAGTGTGTGCCTCAATGGATGTAGGCCATATGGCTAGGCCATTAGCGTTGTGTCCTCACGATGGATGTAAGGCCATTATAGGGCTCGTGCCATGGAACGTTGTGTCCTCAGATGGATGTAAAGCCATTATAGGGCTCGGCCATGGAACGTTGTGTCTCACGATGGATTAAGGCCATTATAGGGTCGTGCCATGGAACGTTGTCCTCATGATGGATGTAAGGCCATTATAGGGCTGTTGCCTGGACTTGTGTCTCACGATGGATGTAAGGCTCTGCATGGAACGTTGTGTCTCAGATGGATGTAAGCCATTATAGGCTCGTGCCATGGAACGTTGTGTTCTCACGATGGATGTAAGCCATTATAGGGTCGTGCCATGGAACGTTGTGTCTCTCACGATGGATGTAAGGCCATTATAGAGGCTCAGGTGCCATGGAACGTTGTGTCCTCACGATGGATGTAAGGCCATTATAGGGCTCGTGCCATGGAACGTTGTGTCCTCACGATGGATGTAAGGCCATTATAGGACTCGTGCCATGGAACGTTGTGTCCTCATGATGGATGTAAGGCCATTATAGGGCTCGTGCCATGGAACGTTGTGTCCTCACGATGGATGTAAGGCCATTATAGGGCTCGGCCATGGAACGTTGTGTCCTCATGATGGATGTAAGGCCATTATAGGGCTCGTGCCATGGAACGTTGTGTCCTCACGATGGATGTAAGGCCATTATAGGGCTCGTGCCATGGAAACGTTGTGTCCTCACGATGGATGTAAGGCCATTATAGGGCTCGTGCCATGGAACGTTGTGTCCTCATCGATGGATGTAAGGCCATTATAGGGCTCGTGCCATGGAACGTTTGTGTCCTCATGATGGATGTAAGGCCATTATAGGGCTCGTGCCATGGAACGTTGTGTCCTCACGATGGATGTAAGGCCATTATAGGGCTTGTGCCATGGAACAGTTGTGTCCTCACGATGGATGTAAGGCCATTATAGGGCTCAGTGCCATGGAACGTATGTGTTCTCATGATTGTATGTAAGCCATTATAGGGCTCGTGCCATGGAACGTTGTGTCCTCACGATGGATGTAAGGCCATTATAGGGCTCGTGCCATGGAACGTTGTGTTCTCATGATGGATGTAAGGCCATTATAGGGCTCGTGCCATGGAACGTTGTGTTCCTCAGATGGATGTAAAGCCATTATAGGGCTCGTGCCATGGAACGTTGTGTTCTCATGATGGATGTAAGGCCATTATAGGGCTCGTGCCATGGAACGTTGTGTCCTCATGATGGATGTAAGGCCATTATAGGGCTCAGGCCATGGAACGTTGTGTCCTCATGATGGATGTAAGGCCATTATAGGGCTTGTGCCATGGAACGTTGTGTCCTCACGATGGATGTAAGGCCATTATAGGACTCGTGCCATGGAACGTTGTGTCCTCATGATGGATGTAAAGCCATTATAGGGCTCAGGCCATGGAACGTTGTGTCCTCACGATGGATGTAAAGCCATTATAGGGCTCAGGCCATGGAACGTTGTGTCCTCATGATGGATGTAAGGCCATTATAGGGCTCAGGCCATGGAACGTTGTGTCCTCATGATGGATGTAAGGCCATTATAGGGCTCGTGCCATGGAACGTTGTGTCCTCACGATGGATGTAAAGCCATTATAGGGCTCAGGCCATGGAACGTTGTGTCTTCACGATGCATGTAAGGCCATTATAGGGGTCGTGCCATGGAACGTTGTGTCCTCACGATGGATGTAAAGCCATTATAGGGCTCAGGCCATGGAACGTTGTGTCCTCACGATGGATGTAAGGCCATTATAGGGGTCGTGCCATGGAACGTTGTGTCCTCACGATGGATGTAAAGCCATTATAGGGCTCAGGCCATGGAACGTTGTGTCCTCATGATGGATGTAAGGCCATTATAGGGCTCGTGCCATGGAACGTTGTGTCCTCATGATGGATGTAAGGCCATTATAGGGCTCAGGCCATGGAACGTTGTGTCCTCATGATGGATGTAAGGCCATTATAGGGCTCGTGCCATGGAACGTTGTGTCCTCACGATGGATGTAAAGCCATTATAGGGCTCAGGCCATGGAACGTTGTGTCCTCATGATGGATGTAAGGCCATTATAGGGCTCAGGCCATGGAACGTTGTGTCCTCACGATGGATGTAAAGCCATTATAGGACTCGTGCCATGGAACATTGTGTCCTCATGATGGGTGTAAAGCCATCGTGAGTCTGCCAAACACATGGAGGGGGCAGAATGCTCAAGGAGGAGGCAGGGAGGACTGTGCCAGCAGGGAGGACCTCTTAATAATGGTCGCCTGGTTGGGATCTTAACTTTAAAATTTATAAAGTGTTTTTAAAGCTTACAGGGGGCTAGAGACATGGGGGACCCCTTCCCTGTATGCAGCAAACATTCTGCATTCATTGCTGCATTGTTTGCCATGCAGCAGGGGGGTGACAGATCCTCTTTAAAGGGAACCTGTCACCTCTGAAAAGCCACCTAACCTATCAATCCATGTCCCTGCACCTTCCGATTACCATTATAACTATCCCACTCTCTGCTAAATGCTTCCTTTTAATCTGCTAAAAAAAACATTTTTATACTTACTAATTAGGATGATAATGAAGCGGGGGCTATATGCAACAGTCCCCCTGGGCGTGTTGGTTTGCGGCTTGAATGATCGTTTATCACGCCCCCATGGGCATGATCTTGAAATCAAATTTCGTGCCCCCAGCCTGGCTCCCTCTGCTCTGTTATGCAGCCTTCCTGTGGTGAAGACGCTGAACACGTCATTTCTGGAACCGCGGGGCCCCTTAGCAACCCGATATTTACCGTAATAGCAGTGTTCTACGGAGCCCCGCTTAGCAGTGCTATGTGCTGTTAAGGTAAATATCGGGTTGCTAAGGGGCCCCACGGTTCCAGAAATGACACGTTCCACACACAATGCAGGTCATGAAGAGCTCATAGCTGCAGTAAAGATCACTCCTCCTCCTTCCCTTCCCTGTCTGCAGTGAATGAGTCACAGAGCAGACAGATCACAGGATAGTGCGTAATGAAGCATGGGGGGGGCAGCAGAGAACCCACTGTAAGTGACAGAGGGAATTAATCTTTTACTTTGAGCTTTACAGATAATAGAATGAAAGCATAAATAATAGAAATACATGGATAGCGAGAGCTTAGAGAAAAGGATTAGAAAATGACATCAGTTACATATGGATTTTTGGCCTGACAGTTTTCCTTTCACTACAGGGCTTGTGCCATGGAACGTTGTGTCCTCACAACGGATGCCAGGCCATTCTGTGACCTCCACTACATTGATGATGTGCGGCTCCTGTCACCATTGGGGGCAGCCAGTACTATAGGTGACCTTCATTGATAAGATCTTATTGCTTTCCCTGTAATGTGGACTCATCCTTATAGAAATTCTATGAACAAAACATAGGGGGCGCTGTACACGTGTGAATGTATCAGTGCATTGCATCATCCCCTCCACCCCCAGAGCAGCCGTCACACCATATACCAGGAACCATAAAACACCAGCACAGATAAACATGACGTAGAACCACTTTCCACCCCACCCACATCTGCAGGCGGCTTCCTTCACAGCTGTTCACAAACATGGGAGCCGCTTACCTAACAAGGACGGCTCACGGTATAATGTGAAGAGGGGTCAGAGCCCTCAAGATGGTAGAAATCAGGAAGATTTCTGGACAAACACAGAAATGTCCAAGCTTCTCCACCTCCTGGTGCTGAATCCAACTCAAAAATATCTCCTGGATCCGTATGTTCCTTAACCAAGAAACTGCAAAAACACTCGTGCCTGCCCTCATCCTCTCCTGCCTCAACCACTGCAACTCTCTGGTCTCCCTTGTAATACCTCCACACCCCTCCAATCTATCCAAAGCTCTGATGCCAGACTAATACACCTGACTCCCCGCTATTTCCTCTCTGACTTCCCATTGCCCAAAGGCTGCAGATCAAATCCCTAACTATTATTATTATTATTTATTTATATAGCGCCATTAGGTTCCATGGCGCTTTACATGAGGATGAGGGAGACAAGAACAAGTACACTAAATCTAGGCGATCAGGACGTACAGGTACAGGAGGGGCAGGGACCCTGTCCATGAGGGCTCACAGTCTACGAGGGGCGGGTGGGGATACAGTAGGATGGGGGAATGTCAGGTATGGGACGGTCTCCTGGGTCTCATGGCAGGTTGTAGGCTTGACGGAATAGGTGAGTCTTCAGGTGACACTTGAAGTTACTCAGGGTAGGAGAGTGTCTGACGTGTTCGGGCAGGGAGTTCCAGAGTAAGGCAGATGCCCGGGAGAAGTCCTGGACTCGGTTGTGTGAAGAGGTGATGAGGGGGGAACAGAGGAGGAGTTCTTGGGAGGAGCGGAGGTTGCGTGAGGGTAGGTATCGGGAGACCAGGTCGGAGATGTATGGTGGGGCCAGGTTGTATATGGCTTTGTATGCCATGGTTAGTGTTTTGAATTGGGATCTCTTGGAGACGGGAAGGCAGTGAAGAGCTTGGCAGACGGGGGAGACAGGGGAGTAGCGGGAGGACAGGCGGATTAGTCGGGCAGCGGAGTTGAGGATAGACTGGAACAGTGTGAGGGAGTTAGCCGGGAGGCCATTGAGAAGGAGGTTGCAGTAGTCAAGGCGGGAGATGATAAGAGCATGGATGAGTGTTTTAGCGGTGTCGTATGTGAGGAAGGAGCGGATCCGTGAGATGTTCTTGAGCTGGAGCCGGAGGGATGTGGTGAGGGCCTCGATGTGGGGCTTGAAGGATAGGGAGGAGTCAAGGATTACCCCGAGGCACATGGCTTGGGGGACTGGGGAGAGGGGGCAGTCGTTGACGCAGATGGATAGGTTGGGAGATGGGGTGGAATTTCTTGGGGGGGGGAGACTATGAATTCAGTTTTGTCTATGTTGAGTTTAAGGAAGCGAGCAGAGAAGAAGGATGAGATGGCGGAAAGGCATTGTGGGATTTTGGAGAGTAGAGAGGTGATGTCAGGGCCGGACAGGTAGATTTGGGTGTCGTCGGCGTAGAGGTGGTACTGGAGGCCATGGGACTCGATGAGTTGCCCTAGGCCGAGAGTGTAAATGGAGAAAAGTAGGGGTCCCAGGACCGAACCTTGGGGGACTCCGACAGAAAGGGGGTAGGGTGAGGAGGAGGTGTGGGAGTGGGAGACGCTGAAGGTCCGATGCACTAGGTATGAGGAGATCCAGGAGAGGGCAAGGTGGGTGATGCTGAGGGATTCCAGGATCCGGAGAAGGGAGTGGTCAACCGTGTCGAAGGCGGCAGACAGGTCAAGGAGGAGGAGGATGGAGTAGTGGTGTTTGTTCTTGGCGGTAAGTAGGTCGTTGGTGACTTTGGTCAGGGCTGTTTCGGTGGAATGGAGGGGTCGGAAGCCGGACTGTATGCGGTCGAGGTGGGAGCACGAGGAGAGGTGAGAGGACAACTCAGAGTGGACTTGTTGTTCAAGTAGCTTAGAGGCGAATGGGAGAAGAGATATGGGGCGATAGAGACAGAGGTAGGGTCAAGTGAGGGTTTTTTTTTAGGATGGGCGTGATTAGGGCGTGTTTGAAGGCCAAGGGGAAGGTACCAGTGCTAAGTGAAAGGTTAAAGAGGTGGGTGAGGGCTGGGATGAAAATGGAGGTGTGGCTCGGAATGAGGTGGGATGGGAGCGGGTCGTGGGCGCTGGTGGTGAGGTGTGATTTTGACAGGAGGGAGGAGAGCTGGTCTTCAGTTATGGGGGGAAAGTGGCTGATGGAGGAGGAGGGCAGTGTATGACATACAAAGCCATCCACAACCTGTCTCCTCCATACATCTGTGACATGATCTCCTGGTACCTACACACAACCTTTGATCCTCTCCAGATCTCCTTCTCTATAACTCTTTTATATCTTCTTCCCACAACCTCATAGAAGACTTCTCCCGTGCTTCTCCCATACTCTGGAACGCTCTTCCCCAACACATGAGACTCTCACCTACCGTGGAAACCTTCAAAGGGGCTCTTCTGCACAACTCGGGAATCCAGACACCGATTTAGGAAGTTCCCACCTGGGGCATTCACCATCAAGCAGGAATCTATGCGTCAGCTCGGAAGTTATTATGTCCAGGTTTCAGCCCTAAGACCCCCGAACATCTCATCCTGAATAAACTGGGCACATCTGCCACCCTCATGGTGGATCGCTCCATGTCCAGCAATTCCTCCATATTGAAGAAGTATTGATCTAAGTGCAGGAATGATAGAAACTCGCCCGGAGATATGTAGTTACCTTCTCTTCTTGATGGAGGAGTTATAATCGGGTGCTGGATGAGATATGGCGGACATGGAGGACTATACCTCCTGCCTAATGAGGGTTATACTACTGTCCATAGGGGACGGATGCCATCCCAGGCTGGTGAAGCAGGTAGTTGTTAAGGCCACGCTGCGTCTAGACCAGAGGTTCTTAACCGGGGATCGATTGAACCCTAGGGGTCATGTCATTTTGGGCACCAGTAAAAATACATTTACCTATGTCTTGAATTTTGAAAAACATCATATCTGATTTATCACTGAAGGGATCAGTGAATGTGAATATGGAACTGGTGGGTTAAGACCCTCCGGTCTACAGGACGTCTTCCCTTTCTTGGGATAGAACCTCGTCTCCCTGAATAGAGAAAGTTCCCTTAAGCTAGAAATCTCATACCGGGGTAAATGGAGGACGATATCTCACCACTCCCGGTAGGAGGATAAGCGCTGGGCTCTGAGGCACAAGGGCTGTCACCGTCCATTGCCATTCCCACCATGATAATGATAAAACAAGACTGAGCACAAGAACGGTCACATCAGAGGGAGATCCCATCACCTCTCTCCATCTACACAAAGACACATGGAGAAGTCCAGTCCTACAAAGTCATACACAGATGGTCTTAGGCTGGGGTCACACTTGCAGTTTTTTCATGCTTTTTTGGAGACCTGCGTTTTTAAAAATGCATGTAAAAACGCACCCATAGGCCCCCATGCAAAAAACGCATGCCCTAATAGCAAAAACGCATGTCTCAATAGCAAGAATGCATGCCTAAAGTGCCATGCGCTTTTGGCATGAGTTTTTGCACTTATGTGAGTAGCTGCCATCAAAAACGCATGTAAAAACACAGGGAGCCATCATACACCTTAAAAAACCTCATGCTAAGTGTGACCCCAGCCTTACCTGGAGGTGAAAACCAGACTGGGCTTCTCCCGGGTCCAGAGCGCCCTGTTCATTGTGTCTCCTGGTCGTAGGAAGGAGGATTCACCACTTCCAGTAGCCGTTGGGTCGCATGTTGGCCACGCGAACGCTCCGGCGTGGAACGTAACCCAGAAGTGACGTGGTAACCCGGTAAATGTCACCTCCGGTGCGCGCACTGCAGCAGCCGCCACAGCGTGTGGAGGAGGAGGACATCAGGGAGCTCAACGAGGTCAAACTACCGCTACGCTTTGCTCCCCCAGGAGAGCGCGGGAGGAGGGGGACGGTCGCAGAATCACATGGCCCAGCATCAGGAGCAGGAGAGCCCAGACCCTGGAAGGAAAGAAGGGGAGCCCCTAATCACCGGCCACAGGCAGCACCTCGGGAATCTCTTCATCCCCCATAGGGGACAGGAATAACACTGGGGTGTGCAGCGAGGGGAGGAGGATTTATCCTCTTATATATTTCCTGTCCCCTATTTAGGGTGGGGAGACATCCTCTGGTCTGCTGTCATGGAAGAGATAAGGGCCCTTTACACGCCGCGACGGCAGGCTGGATACATCCCGCTACAGGCTACAAATGTAGCTTGTAGCGCCAATGTAGCCCGTCATAGCGGCGGTGTAAGACGTGACGCTGCAGCCGGCAACAGATACATCTGTTTCCTAGCTCTGCTCGAAAACTGATGGCTACATCGCCGATGGTAGCGAGCTGTATCGGCGTGTAAAGAAGCACCGGAAGGGAACTCTGGACAGCCTGCGATGTAGCTGCAATGTAGCTAAGGCGTGACCTCGGCTCCGTGTTACCGCGCCCCATGTGCGATCATTGGTGGAAGCTGCTGCATGACGATTGGTAGTCGCTGCCTAGGGCGGCATATTTAAGGAGCTGAGCAGTCACACTACACAATTGCTCGAGCGTGCTGTATTACTCAGCCTCCTGCGATGCCTGGCCAATCAGGATGTTATTGGTTCGTCCTATCAGCGTACAGACGGCTCGTTATCCACAATTGTGGCACGCCTATGTGCTGTCCCTGCTGCACCAGGTACGCCCATAGTAGCTGGTTATAGCGGTGTGTAAATGAGCTACAGATGGCTACTTGAGACACCCGGCGATGTAGCTAGCTATAGATGTAGCGTGGCGTAGCGCACCTTGTGGCGGCGTGTAAAGAGGGTGCGTTGACCGTTTGTAGCCGTTTGAGCGTGCTCGTGCACGTGAAGTAGCGGGATGTATCCAGCCTGCCGTCGCAGCGTGTAAAAGGTACCAATAGAGATAGATCAGGTAAGGGAGGACTGCGAGATGGAGGAAAGATGAGGAGGAGGATATGGCTGATAGACACTCCGGGATTCTGGACAGCAGAGAGGAGGAGGAGGATATGGCTGATAGACACTCCGGGATTCTGGACAGCAGAGAGGAGAAGGAGGAGGATATGGCTGATAGACACTCCGGGATTCTGGACAGCAGAGAGGAGGAGGAGGATATGGCTGATAGACACACCGGGATTCTGGACAGCAGAGAGGAGGAGGAGGAGGATATGGCTGATAGACACTCCGGGATTCTGGACAGCAGAGAGGAGAAGGAGGAGGATATGGCTGATAGACACTCCGGGAATCTGGACAGCAGAGAGGAGAAGAAGGATATGGCTGATAGACACTCCGGGATTGTGGACAGCAGAGAGGAGAAGAAGGATATGGCTGATAGACACTCCGGGATTCTGGACAGCAGAGAGGAGAAGAAGGATATGGCTGATAGACACTCCGGGATTGTGGACAGCAGAGAGGAGAAGAAGGATATGGCTGATAGACACTCCGGGATTCTGGACAGCAGAGAGGAGAAGGAGGAGGATATGGCTGATAGACACTCCGGGATTCTGGACAGCAGAGAGGAGAAGGAGGAGGAGGAGGATATGGCTGATAGACACTCCGGGAATCTGGACAGCAGAGAGAAGGAGGATATGGCTGATAGACACTCCGGGATTCTGGACAGCAGAGAGGAGGAGAAGGAGGATATGGCTGATAGACACTCCGGGATTGTGGACAGCAGAGAGGAGGAGGAGGATATGGCTGATAGACACTCCGGGATTCTGGACAGCAGAGAGGAGGAGAAGGAGGATATGGCTGATAGACACTCCGGGATTCTGACAGCAGAGAGGAGGAGAAGGAGGATATGGCTGATAGACACTACCGGGAATCTGGACAGCAGAGAGAGAAGAAGGAGGATATGCTGATAGACACTCCGGGATTCTGGACAGCAGAGAGGAGAAGGAGGAGGATATGGCTGATAGACACTCCGGGAATCTGGACAGCAGAGAGGAGAAGGAGGATATGGCTGATAGACACTCCGGGATTCTGGACAGCAGAGAGGAGAAGGAGGAGGATATGGCTGATAGACACTCCGGAATCTGGACAGCAGAGAAGGAGGAGGAGGGAGAGGATATGGCTGATAGACACTCCGGATTCTGGACAGCAGAGAGGAGGAGGAGGAGATATGGCTGATAGACACGCCGGGATTCTGGACAGCAGAGAGGAGGAGAGAGGATATGGCTGATAGACACTCCGGATTCTGGACAGCAGAGAGGAGAAGGAGGAGGATATGGCTGATAGACACTCCGGAAATCTGGACAGCAGAGAGGAGAAGGAGGATATGGCTGATAGACACTCCGGGATTCTGGACAGCAGAGAGGAGAAGGAGGAGGATATGGCTGATAGACACTCCGGAATCTGGACAGCAGAGAAGAGAGGAGGAGGATATGGCTGATAGACACTCCGGGATTGCTGGACAGCAGAGAGGAGAAGGAGGAGGATATGGCTGATAGACACTCCGGGATTCTGGACAGCAGAGAGGAGAAGGAGGATATGGCTGATAGACACTCCGGGATTCTGGACAGCAGAGAGGAGGAGAAGGAGGATATGGCTGATAGACACTCCGGGATTCTGGACAGCAGAGAGGAGAAGGAGAGGGATATGGCTGATAGACACTCCGGAATCTGGACAGCAGAGAGGAGAAGGAGGATATGGCTGATAGACACTCCGGATTCTGGACAGCAGAGAGGAGAAGGAGGAGGATATGGCTGATAGACACTCCGGAATCTGGACAGCGAGAGAGGAGAGAGAGGAGGATATGGCTGATAGACACTCCGGGATTCTGGACAGCAGAGAGGAAGGAGGGATATGGCTGATAGACACTCCGGGATTCTGGACAGCAAGAGGAGGAGGGAGGATATGGCTGATAGACATCGGGATTCTGGACAGCAGGAGGAGAGGAGAGGATATGGCTGATAGACACTCCGGAGAATCTGGACAGCAGAGAGGAGAAGGAGGAGATATGGCTGATAGACACTCCGGGATTCTGGACAGCAGAGAGGAGGAGAGAGGAGGATATGGCTGATAGACACTCCGGGATTTGGACAGCAGTAGAGGAGAGGAGGATATGGCTGATAGACACTCCGGGATTCTGGACAGCAGAGAGGAGAAGAAGGAGGATATGGCTGATAGACACTCCGGGATTCTGGACAGCAGAGAGGAGAAGAAGGATATGGCTGATAGACACTCCGGGATCTGGACAGCAGAGAGGAGAAGGAGGATATGGCTGATAGACACTCCGGGATTCTGGACAGCAAGAGGAGAAGGAGGAGGATATGGCTGATAGACACTCCGGGATTCTGGACAGCAGAGAGGAGAAGGGAGGAGGGATATGGCTGATAGACACTCCGGATCTGGACAGCAAGAGGGAAGGAGGATATGGCTGATAGACACTCCGGATTCTGGACAGCAGAGAGAGGAGAGAGGAGGAGGATATGGCTGATAGACACTCCGGGAATTGTGGACAGCAGAGAGAGAGAGGAGGATATGGCTGATAGACACTCCGGGATTCTGGACAGCAAGAGAAGGAGGATATGGCGATAGACACTCGGGATCGGACAGGAGGAGAAGGGATATGGCTGATAGACACTCCGGGATTTGGACAGCAGAGAGAGAGAGGAGGATATGGCTGATAGACACTCCGGAATCTGGACAGCAGAAGAGGAGAAGGAGGAGGATATGGCTGATAGACACTCCGGGATTCTGGACAGCAGAGAGGAGAAGGAGGAGGATATGGCTGATAGACACTCCGGAATCTGGACAGCAGAGAGGAGAAGGAGGATATGGCTGATAGACACTCCGGGATTCTGGACAGCAGAGAGGAGAAGGAGGAGGATATGGCTGATAGACACTCCGGGAATCTGGACAGCAGAGAGAGGAGAGGAGGAGGATATGGCTGATAGACACTCCGGGATTCTGGACAGCAGAGAGGAGAGGAGGAGGATATGGCTGATAGACACCCGGATTCTGGACAGCAGAGAGAGAGAGGAGGAGGATATGGCTGATAGACACTCCGGGATTCTGGACAGCAGAGAGGAGAAGGAGGAGGATATGGCTGATAGACACTCCGGAATCTGGACAGCAGAGAGGAGAAGGAGGATATGGCTGATAGACACTCCGGGATTCGGACAGAGAGAGGAAAGGAGGAGGATATGGCTGATAGACACTCCGGGAATCTGGACAGCAGAGAAGAGGAGGAGGAGGATATGGCTGATAGACACTCCGGGATCTGGACAGCAGAGAGGAGAAGGAGGAGGATATGGCTGATAGACACTCCGGGATTCTGGACAGCAGAGAGGAGAAGGAGGATATGGCTGATAGACACTCCGGATTCTGGACAGCAGAGAGGAAGAGAGGAGATATGGCTGATAGACACTCCGGGATCTGGACAGCAAGAGGAGAGGAGGAGGATATGGCTGATAGACACTCCGGGATCTGGACAGCAGAGAGGAGAAGGAGGATATGGCTGATAGACACTCCGGGATTCTGGACACAGAGAGGAGAGGAGGAGGATATGGCTGATAGACACTCCGGGAATCTGGACAGCAAGAGAGGAGAAGGAGGATATGGCTGATAGACACTCCGGGATTCTGGACAGCAGAGAGGAGAAGGAGGAGGATATGGCTGATAGACACTCCGGGATCTGGACAGCAGAGAGGAGAAGGAGGAGATATGGCTGATAGACACTCCGGGATTCTGGACAGCAGAGAGGAGAAGAAGGAGGATATGGCTGATAGACACTCGGGATTCTGGACAGCAGAGAGGAGGAAGGAGGAGGATATGGCTGATAGACACTCGGGATTCTGGACAGCAGAGAGGAGGAGGAGGAGGAGGATATGGCTGATAGACACTCGGGATTCTGGACAGCAGAGAGGAGAAGGAGAGAATATGGCTGATAGACACTCCGGGATTCTGGACAGCAGAGAGGAGAAGAGGAGGATATGGCTGATAGACACTCCGGGATTCTGGACAGCAGAGAGGAGAGGAGGAGGATATGGCTGATAGACACTCCGGGATTCTGGACAGCAGAGAGGAGAAGAGGAGGATATGGCTGATAGACACTCCGGGATTCTGGACAGCAGAGAGGAGAAGAAGGAGGATATGGCTGATAGACACTCCGGGAATTCTGGACAGCAGAGAGGAGAAGGAGGAGGATATGGCTGATAGACACTCCGGGATTCTGGACAGCAGAGAGGAGAAGGAGGAGGATATGGCTGATAGACACTCCGGGATTCTGGACAGCAGAGAGGAGAAGGAGGAGGATATGGCTGATAGACACTCCGGGATTGGACAGCAGGAGGAGAAGGAGGAGGATATGGCTGATAGACACTCCGGGATTGTGGACAGCAGAGAGGAGAAGGAGGAGGATATGGCTGATAGACACTCCGGGATTGTGGACAGCAGAGAGGAGAAGGAGGAGGATATGGCTGATAGACACTCCGGGATTCTGGACAGCAGAGAGGAGAAGGAGGAGGATATGGCTGATAGACACTCCGGGATTCTGGACAGCAGAGAGGAGGAGAGAGGAGGATATGGCTGATAGACACTCCGGGATTCTGGACAGCAGAGAGGAGGAGAAGGAGGATATGGCTGATAGACACTCCGGGATTCTGGACAGCAGAGAGGAGGAGAAGGAGGATATGGCTGATAGACACTCCGGGATTCTGGACAGCAGAGAGGAGAAGGAGGATATGGCTGATAGACACTCCGGGATTCTGGACAGCAGAGAGGAGAAGGAGAGGATATGGCTGATAGACACTCCGGGATCTGGACAGCAGAGAGGAAGAAGGAGGATATGGCTGATAGACACTCCGGGATTCTGGACAGCAGAGAGGGAAGGAGAGGATATGGTGATAGACACTCCGGGAATTGGACAGCAGAGAGGAGAAGGAGGATATGGCTGATAGACACTCCGGGATTCTGGACAGCAGAGAGGAGGAGGAGGAGGATATGGCTGATAGACACTCCGGGATTCTGGACAGCAGAGAGGAGAAGGAGGAGGATATGGCTGATAGACACGCCGGGATTCTGGACAGCAGAGAGGAGGAGGAGGAGGATATGGCTGATAGACACTCCGGGATTCTGGACAGCAGAGAGGAGAAGGAGGAGGATATGGCTGATAGACACTCCGGGAATCTGGACAGCAGAGAGGAGAAGGAGGATATGGCTGATAGACACTCCGGGATTCTGGACAGCAGAGAGGAGAAGGAGGAGGATATGGCTGATAGACACTCCGGGAATCTGGACAGCAGAGAGAAGGAGGATATGGCTGATAGACACTCCGGGATTCTGGACAGCAGAGAGGTGAAGGAGGATATGGCTGATAGACACTCCGGGATTGTGGACAGCAGAGAGGAGAAGGAGGAGGATATGGCTGATAGACACTCCGGGAATCTGGACAGCAGAGAGGAGAAGGAGGATATGGCTGATAGACACTCCGGGATTGTGGACAGCAGAGAGGAGAAGGAGGATATGGCTGATAGACACTCCGGGATTCTGGACAGCAGAGAGGAGAAGGAGGATATGGCTGATAGACACTCCGGGATTGTGGACAGCAGAGAGGAGAAGGAGGAGGATATGGCTGATAGACACTCCGGGATTCTGGACAGCAGAGAGGTAGATCTGAGGGTCATCAGTGTACAGGTGATACTGGAAGCCATGGGACTGTATGAGGTGTCCTAGGCCAAGGGATAGACTATAGATGGAGAAAAGGGGCCCCAGGATAGAGCCTTGAGGGACCCCAACAGAGAGGGGATGGGGTGAGGAGGTCGTGTGGGAGACACTAAATAGAAAGGTAGGAGGAGATCCAGGAGAGGACAAGGTCAGTGATACCAATGGAGGAGAGGATCTGTAATAGGAGGCAGAGGACGACTGTGTGGAATGCAGAGGACGGGTGTAGAAGGAGGAGGACGGAGAACTGTCTGTAGCTTTGGCTGTACGTCGTTAGTAATTTTGGTCAGGGCGGTGTCCTGCAGTGATGAGGGTGGAAGCCGGATTGAAGGTTGTCAGAGAGTGGGATGAGGAGTGGGATAGAGGACAGTGAGGACAAGCTGCTCGAGATGTTTGGAAGTGAACGGGAGCGGAGATATGGGCCGGGAGCTGGATGTGGAGGTCGGGATGAGGGATGGTTTCTTTAAGATAAGTGTAATTGTTTGTAAGAAGAAGGAAAGGTAGCAGAAGTTAGTGATAGGATGAAGAGGTGGGTTAGGGCTGGGATGAGTGTGGTGGTGAGGTTGGGGAAGATGTAGGATGGGGTGCAGTGCACAGGTGGTGAGGTGCGATCTAGAGAGGAGGTGAGCAATTTCTCCTTCAGTGATGGAGGGGAGGAGGGTTAGTGGGGGAGGGGAGAGGTCTGGTATACATAGGGGTTGTGGTGTTTGGGTAGCAAAGACTTGTCTGATCTGATCAATCTTTGCTGGTGAAATGTGTTGCGAAGTTTTCTGCAAAGATATGAGAAGTAGGAGGGGGCAGTGGAGGGCGAAGGAGGGAGTTAAATGTGTTGAATAACTGCTTGAGGTTGTAAGACCAAGAGGATATGAGGGTAGGGAGGTAGTTCTGTTTAGTGGTGGTGAGTGTTGACTTGAATGTTAGAAGTGCTTGTTTGAATGTTGTGTATCTTCTTGTGAATGAGTTGGGCCAACGGGTCTCTACGTGCGGCCAGGAAACTTGGTCTCCTGTCCTCCAAACTTGATCAGCGGGATGTACAGTTCCCGCCTGGCCCTGGGGTGAGCTCTCAGCTCCACTCCCCAGAGCTCTCTCTCCTATGTCTTCTCCTCTCCTTCTCCCCTCACAGACTCTCTAAACTCCTCCTCCTTGCCAGAAATAGGGCAGCTGCCCTGAACTCGTGTAGAGCTCGCGCTTTCTGGCCCAGAGTCTGGACTTGTGTATGCATGTGAGTGGCTACCTCTCATGGGGATCTCCTGCTTCATGACATCACTCCCGGTGAAGAAGGCAATTTCACTGTGGCAAATGGACCCTAGGGGCCCCACCAGACAGAATGGGGGAGCCAGATGAGGAGCGAGAGGAAGAGGAGATGGACAAGGGAGCGAGATAAGGAGGAGATAGACCGGGGAGCGAGAGAAGGCACCAGAGGTGGAGGACACAGATGAGGGAGCGAGATAAGGCACAAGAGGTGGAGGACAGGGATGAGGGAGGGAGATGAGGGACAAGAGGTGGAGGACAGGGATGAGGGAGCGAGATGAGGCACAAGAGGTGGAGGACAGGGATGAGGGAGGGAGATGAGGGACAAGAGGGGAGGCAGGGATGAGGGAGGGAGATGAGGCACAAGAGGTGGAGGACAGGATGAGGGAGGGAGATGAGGCACAAGAGGTGGAGGACAGAGATGAGGGAGGGAGATGAGGCACAAGAGGTGGAGGACAGAGGGATGAGGCACAAGAGGTGGAGGACAGGGATGAGGGAGGGAGATGAGGGACAACAGGTGGAGGACACGGATGAGGGAGCGAGATGAGGCACAAGAGGTGGAGGACAGGGATGAGGGAGCGAGATGAGGCACATAGAAGATGGAGGGACGAGGAATGAGTGGAGCGGATAGGATGAGACAACAAGAGGTGGAAAAGGTAGGACAGGGATGAGGGAGGGAGATGAGACAAGAGGTGGAGGACACGGGATGAGGGAGCGAGATGAGGCACAAGAGTGAGTGGAGGACAGGGATGAGGGAGGGGAGATGAGGGACAAGAGGTGGAGGACAGGGATGAGGGAGCGAGATGAGGGACATAAGAGGTGGAGGACAGGGATGAGGGACAAGAGAGGTGGGAGGACAGAGATGAGGAGAGCAAGAGTGAGGCACAAGAGGTGGAGGACACGGATGAGGGAGGGAGATGAGGCATAAGAGATGGAGGACAGGGATGAGGGAGCGAGATGAGGGACAAGAGGTGGAGGACAGGGATGAGGGAGGGAGATGAGGGACAAGAGGTGGAGGACAGGGATGAGGGAGAGAGATGAGCACAAGAGGTGGAGGACAGGGATGAGGGAGAGAGATGAGGCACAAGAGGTGGAGGACAGGGATGAGGGAGCAAGATGAGGGACAAGAGGTGGAGGACAGGGATGAGGGAGCGAGATGAGGCACAAGAGGTGGAGAACAGGGATGAGGGAGCGAGATGAGACACAAGAGGTGGAGGACAGGGATGAGGGAGGGAGATGAGGGACAAGAGGTGGAGGACAGGGATGAGGGAGGAGATGAGGGACAAGAGGTGGAGGACAGGGATGAGGGAGCGAGATGAGGGACAAGAGGTGGAGGACAGGGATGAGGGAGCGAGATGAGGCACAAGAGGTGGAGGACACGGATGAGGGAGGGAGATGAGGCACAAGAGATGGAGGACAGGGATGAGGGAGCGAGATGAGGGACAAGAGGTGGAGGACAGGGATGAGGGAGGGAGATGAGGGACAAGAGGTGGAGGACAGGGATGAGGGAGAGAGGCAAGGCACAAGAGTCGGAGGACAGGGATGAGGGAGCGAGATGAGGCACAAGAGGTGGAGGACAGGGATGAGGGAGCGAGATGAGACACAAGAGGTGGAGGACAGGGATGAGGGAGTGAGATGAGGGACAAGAGGTGGAGGACAGGGATGAGGGAGGAGATGAGGCACAAGAGGTGGAGGACAGGGATTAGGGAGGGAGATGAGGCACAAGAGGTGGAGGACAGGGATGAGGGAGCGAGATGAGACACAGAGGTGGAGGACAGGGATGAGGGAGGAGATGAGGGACAAGAGGTGGAGGACAGGGATGAGGGAGCGAGATGAGGGACAAGAGGTGGAGGACAGGGATGAGGGAGCGAGATGAGGCACAAGAGGTGGAGGACAGGATGGAGGGAGTGAGATGAGGGACAAGAGGTGGAGGACAGGGATGAGGGAGCGAGATGAGACACAAGAGGTGGAGGACAGGGATGAGGGAGGGAGATGAGCACAAGAGGTGGAGGACACGGGATGAGGGAGCGAGATGAGGACAAGAGGTGGAGGACAGGATGAGGGAGGGAGATGAGGGACAAGAGGTGGAGGACAGGGATGAGGGAGCGAGATGAGGACAAGAGGTGGAGGACAGGGATGAGGGACAAGAGTGGAGGACAGAGATGAGGGAGGGAGATGAGGCACAAGAGATGGAGGACAGGGATGAGGGAGCGAGATGAGGGACAAGAGGTGGAGGACAGGGATGAGGAGGGAGATGAGGGACAAGAGGTGGAGGACAGGGATGAGGGAGAGAGATGAGGCACAAGAGGTGGAGGACAGGGATGAGGGAGAGAGATGAGGCACAAGAGGTGGAGGACAGGGATGAGGGAGCAGATGAGGGACAAGAGGTGGAGGACAGGGATGAGGGAGCGAGATGAGGCACAAGAGGTGGAGAACAGGGATGAGGGAGCGAGATGAGACACAAGAGTGGAGGACAGGGATGAGGGAGGGAGATGAGGGACAAGAGGTGGAGGACAGGGATGAGGGAGGGAGATGAGGGACAAGAGGTGGAGGACAGGGATGAGGGAGCAGAGATGAGGGACAAGAGGTGGAGGACAGGGATGAGGGAGCGAGATGAGGCACAAGAGGTGGAGGACACGGATGAGGGAGGGAGATGAGGCACAAGAGATGGAGGACAGGGATGAGGGAGCGAGATGAGGGACAAGAGGTGGAGGACAGGGATGAGGGAGGGAGATGAGGGACAAGAGGTGGAGGACAGGGATGAGGGAGAGAGGCAAGGCACAAGAGTCGGAGGACAGGGATGAGGGAGCGAGATGAGGCACAAGAGGTGGAGGACACGGATGAGGGAGCGAGATGAGGCACAAGAGGTGGAGGACAGGGATGAGGGAGCGAGATGAGCACAAGAGGTGGAGGACAGGGATGAGGGAGTGAGATGAGGGACAAGAGGTGGAGGACAGGGATGAGGGAGGAGATGAGCACAAGAGGTGGAGGACAGGGATGAGGGAGGGAGATGAGCACAAGAGGTGGAGGACAGGGATGAGGGAGCGAGATGAGGCACAAGAGGTGGAGGACAGGGATGAGGGAGGGAGATGAGGGACAAGAGGTGGAGGACAGGGATGAGGGAGCGAGATGAGGGACAAGAGGTGGAGGACAGGGATGAGGGAGCGAGATGAGGCACAAGAGATGGAGGACAGGGATGAGGGAGCGAGATGAGGGACAAGAGGTGGAGGACAGGGATGAGGGAGCGAGATGAGGCACAAGAGGTGGAGGACAGAGATGAGGGAGGGAGATGAGGGACAAGAGGTGGAGGACAGGGATGAGGGAGCGAGATGAGGGACAAGAGGTGGAGGACAGGGATGAGGGAGCGAGATGAGGCACAAGAGGTGGAGGACAGGGATGAGGGAGTGAGATGAGGGACAAGAGGTGGAGGACAGGGATGAGGAGCGAGATGAGGACAAGAGGTGGAGGACAGGGATGAGGGAGGGAGATGAGGCACAAGAGGTGGAGGACAGGGATGAGGGAGGAGATGAGGGACAAGAGGTGGAGGACAGGATGAGGGAGCGAGATGAAGCACAAGAGGTGGAGGACAGGGATGAGGGAGGGAGATGAGGGACAAGAGGTGGAGGACAGGGATGAGGGAGGGAGATGAGACACAAGAGGTGGAGGACAGGGATGAGGGAGGGAGATGAGCACAAGAGGTGGAGGACAGGGATGAGGGAGGGAGATGAGGGACAAGAGGTGGAGGACAGGGATGAGGGAGGAGATGAGGCAAGAGGTGGAGGACAGGGATGAGGGAGCGAGATGAAGCACAAGAGGTGGAGGACAGGGATGAGGGAGGGAGATGAGGGACAAGAGGTGGAGGACAGGGATGAGGGAGCGAGATGAGACACAAGAGGTGGAGGACAGGGATGAGGGACAAGAGGTGGAGGACAGGGATGAGGGAGGGAGATGAGACACAAGAGGTGGAGGACAGGGATGAGGGATGAGGAGATGACGGAGGGGGCGGGGCAAGGGTTGGTATCTCCGGTAACGGTCACGTGTTTATCTTTGAGCGCCCGCGCTTTTTTTCTATTGTCCTGATTGGCTGTTCTGTAGGCCACGCCCCCTGCTGTTACCACGGAGATAAAACAACGCGACGAGGAAGAAGCAGAGCCGGAAAGAGCGAACACAACACGGGTGAGGAGAGGATAGAGACTGAGGACACCGGGTGAGAGAGGATAGAGACTGAGGACACCGGGTGAGAGAGGAAGAGACTGAGGACACCGGGTGAGAGAGGATAGAGACTGAGGACACCGGGTGAGAGAGGACAGAGACTGAGGACACCGGGAGGATAGAGACTGAGGACACCGGGTGAGAGAGGACAGAGACTGAGGACACCGGGAGGATAGAGACTGAGGACACCGGGAGGATAGAGACTGAGGACACCGGGAGGATAGAGACTGAGGACACCGGGAGGATAGAGACTGAGGACACCGGGTGAGAGAGGATAGAGACTGAGGACCCTAGAGGATAGAGACTGAGGACACCGGGAGGATAGAGACTGAGGACACCGGGAGGATAGAGACTGAGGACACCGGGAGGATAGAGACTGAGGACACCGGGAGGATAGAGACTGAGGACACCGGGAGGATAAAGACTGAGGACACCGGGAGGATAGAGACTGAGGACACGGAGGATAGAGACTGAGGACACCAGGTGAGAGAGGATAGAGACTGAGGACACCAGGAGGATAGAGACTGAGGACACCGGGAGGATAGAGGCTGAGGACACCGGGAGGATAGAGACTGAGGACACCGGGAGGATAGAGACTGAGGACACCGGGTGAGAGAGGATAGAGACTGAGGACACCAGGAGGATAGAGACTGAGGACACCGGGAGGATAGAGACTGAGGACACCGGGAGAGATAGAGACTGAGGACACCGGGTGAGGGAGGGAGGATAGAGACGAGGACACCGGGGGGGAGGGGGATAGAGGAGACGTGAGGAGGACCGGGAGGATAGAGACTGAGGACACCGGGAGGATGAGGAGGATGGGAGGATAGGAGACTGAGGGACACCGGGGAGGGAGCGGAAGATGGACTGAGGACACCGGGTAGGGGAGGATAGAGACTGAGGACGAGGGGGGAGGATAGAGACTGAGGACACCGGGTGAGGACCGGAATAGAGACTGGGACACCGGGGAGGGACCGGGAGGATAGAGGACTGAGGACACCGGGAGGATGGGAGGAGACTGAGGACACCGGGGGAGAGATAGAGACTGAGGACACCGGGAGGATAGAGATGAGGACCGGGAGGATAGAGACTGAGGACACCGGGGGTGGAGCGGGAGGATAGAGACTGAGGACACCGGAGGAAGGGAGCACCGGGAGGATAGAGACTGAGGACACCGGGGTAGAGTGAGGCACGGGAGGATAGAGACTGAGGACACCGGGTGAAGGGACACGGGAGGATAGACTGAGGACACGGGTGGGAGCCGGGAGGATAGAAACTGAGGACACCGGAGGGAGGGAGGATAGAGACTGAGGACACCGGGAGAGGAGCGAGGAAGGTGAGACTGAGGACACCGGTGGAGAGGACACGGGAGGATAGAGCTGAGGACACGGGTGAGGAAGCGAGAGGATAGGTGAGGAGACGGGAGGGGCGGGAGGATAGACTAGGAACCGGTGAGGGAGCCGGGAGGATAGAGACTGAGGACACACGGGGAGGGAGCCGGGAGGATAGAGACTGAGGACACCGGGTGAGGGAGCCGGGGGATAGAGACTGAGGACACCGGGTGAGGGAGCCGGGAGATAGAGACTGAGGACACCGGGGAGGGAGCGGGAGGATAGAGATGAGGACACCGGGGGGGAGCGGGAGGATAGACTGAGGACACGGGTGAGGGAGCGGGAGATGAGAGGCTGGAAGGGGAGGGAGCGGGAGATGAGGCTGAGGAACCGGGGGAGGGAGGGGAGGATAGAGACTGAGGACACGGGGGAGGGAAACCGGGAGGATAGAGGTGAGGACACCGGGTGAGGGAGCCGGGAGGATAGAGACTGAGGACACGGGTGAGGGAGCGGAGGATAGAGACTGAGGACACGGGAGGATCGGGAAATAGAGCTGAGGACACCGGGGAGGAGCGGGAGATAGAGGTGAGGACACGGGTGAGGGAGGTGGGAGATAGAGGATGAGGACACGGGAGGGAGCCGGAGGATAAGGTGAGGACACGGGGAGGGAGCGGGAGATAAAGGGACACGGGGAACGGGGAGAGACGAGGCACGGGGGGGAGGGGGATAGAGACTGAGGACGGGGAGGGAGCCGGGAGGGATGGAGGGAGGGGCGGGAGGATAGACTGAGGACACGGGTGAGGGAGCGGGAGATAGAGACTGAGGACACCGGGGAGGGAGCCGGGAGGATAGAGACTGAGGACAGGGGAGGGGCCGGGAGATAAGACTGAGGACACCGGGGAGGAGCGGGAGGATAGAGACGAGGACACGGGGGAGGGAGCCGGGAAGGATAGAGACTGAGGACACGGGGAGGGAGCCGGGAGGATAGAGACGGGCACACCGGGGAGGAGCGGGAGAGGATAGAGACGAGGACACCGGGTGAGGGACCGGGAGATAGAGACTGAGGACACCGGGGAGGGAGCCGGAGGATAGACTGAGGACACGGGGGAGGGGCGGGGGATAGAGACTGAGGACACGGGGGAGGGACGGGAGGATAGAGACTGAGGACACGGGTGAGGGAGCCGGGAGATAGAACTGAGGACACCGGGAGGGAGCGGAGGATAGACTGAGGACACGGGAGGAGGGAGCGGGAGGATAGAGATGAGGACACGGGTGGAGGGAGCCGGGAGATAGAGACTGAGGACACCGGGGGAGGGAGCCGGGAGGATAGACTGAGGACACGGGGAGGGAGTCGGGAGGATAGACACTGAGGACAACGGGTGAGGGCCGGGAGATAGAGCTGAGGACACCGGGGAGGGAGCCGGGAGGATAGAGATGAGGACACGGGGAGGGAGGGGGGATAGAGACTGAGACACGGGGGAGGACGGGAGATAGAGCTGAGGACACCGGGAGGGGGGGAGGATAGAGGCTGAGGACACGGGTGAGGGAGGTGGGAGGATAGAGATGAGGACACGGGGAGGGAGGGGAGGATAGAGACTGAGGACACCGGGGGAGCGGGAGGAATAGAGCTGAGGACACGGGTGAGGAGACGGGGAGATAGAGACTGAGGACACGGGGAGGAGTCGGGAGATAGAGCTGAGGACACCGGGTGAGGGAGCGGAGGATAGGGGCTGAGGACAACCGGGTGAGGGAGCGGGAGGATAGAGGCTGAGGACACGGGTGAGGGAGCGGGGGGATAGAGACTGAGGACACCGGGGTGAGGAGCGGGAGGATAAGACTGAGGACACGGGGTGAGGGAGCCGGGAGGATAGAGGCTGAGGACACACGGGTGAGGGAGCCGGGAGGATAGAGCTGAGGACACCGGGGGAGGGAGCCGGGAGATAGAGGCTGAGGACACGGGTGAGGGAGGTGGGAGGATAGAGACTGAGGACACCGGGGAGGGAGCCGGGAGGAGAGAGATTGAGGACACACGGGTGAGGAAGCCGGGAGGATAGAGGACTGAGGACACCGGGTAGGGAGCCGGGAAGATAGAGACTGAGGACACGGGTCAGGGAGTCGGGAGGATAGAGACGGCGCACACCGGGTGAGGGAGCCGGGAGGATAGAGACTGAGGACACCGGGGAGGGAGCCGGGACCATGATATCCCTGTACTGCCCGTCTTCTCCCGATATCCCCGTCGCCCCCGATATCCCCGCACACACCGTCGCCCCCGATATCCCCTGTCACGGGGTCCTTCTCTATATCCCACAATCAACAGAGCGAGATATGTGTGATCAGCCCATGATCCTTCATTGCTTGACAAGTACAATATATGGCTGGATTGTTTTATGGAATTTTATATATCCATGTAATCCAGGTTTGTCTAAATCCGTCTTGTGGAGCTGGTCTGAACTCAGCTTTGCCCACACACAGACTGAATCATACGGCTTCTCCTCCCCCCCAAGACCTTTCCAGTCCAAAACCAGTTCTATGGAGACTGCGAAGGTGTGTGGGGGGGGGGTAGAGGGAGGGTACAAACCTTTACAGACAAAGGTCTTGAATGATCAAATCAGGACATGTCCACAGTAATTCAATTATCAACTCAGGAGTGTAATTTGTACACAGGAAGTGGAGAAGGGCGGAATACACACTATAGGAAGAACAAAGCACCTGTAAAATGCAGTTACAACATAACCCACCATATCCACCATCACAACCTCGTTCACCTTTCAGTAAGTGAGCATACTTGTCTATTAGACATCTGGTAGGAGGTGGACGGGCGCACCCACCAGTAGATCAATTAAAGCCTTTTAGTCAGTCCTTGGTAGTTCAAGCCCAGGTCTCTGGCTCTCTCCTGTAGACTGGATACAGTCCAGTGTCTGCACTCACTCTGTGGATGGTTGTCCACTGGGCTGCTCTCTGTTGGTCCCACTGTTGCCACCAGTTGTCACGGGGTCCTTGACCGATATCCCACAATCCACAGAGCGAGAGATGCGTGATCACCCAAGAACCTTTATTGCTTGAAAAACATAAAATTCCATAAAACAATCCAGCCATATATTATATGTCCATGTAATCCAGGTTTGTCTAATCCCTTGTGGAGCCGGTCTGAACTCAGCGTCCCACACACACACAGACTGACTGCAATCACACACGCTTCTCCTCCCCCAAACCACCATCCAAAACTAGTTCTATTGACACTCCAGGGTGGTTGAATACAGACTGTGAGGTAGCAGCGCACACAGAGGGGACTACGGTTGTACTCGCTTAGCAGCGGAATTGACACAAATAGCTGTATCTTTAAAGTGACATAAAGTCCAACGGTTTATTAACAAGCCTCATAAACCGCATATGGTATATAGTGCATACATGGATGGGACAGGCATATCATGTCAGACTGTCCCAATGGCCGGGATGACACACACATGTCCCGGTAAGTCCGTTATAGTGATCACTGACCTTAGCCAATCCATAATGGTGATCACTGACCTTAGTCTTGTTGGGGAGGATGCCTCCTCTGCAGGAACACAGACTCCTGTCTAATCCGGGCTCAGACCAGGTTCATGCTCCCTGAGTCCGGGGTGATCCAGGCTCTGAAAGGCCCCCCTCACCTATTGTGGACTCTGGCAAAACACCCTTCTGGTGGCAAGGCTCCTCCACATCCGGTGGTGCAGGACCTCTCCTGACCTCACAGGCCATGTGACCCAGAGGGAGTCTGCTTATATCTGATCTCCACAGGAGGATCCAGGTTTGACGGACCCTCCCCTGGCTTCTCAAACCTGGAATCCAGCACATGCAATGCATTATCTGCACATGTGGAGGCTCAAGTCCCAGCAAAATACCTTGCTGAACTACCAGTCACAGCATAGATATTTGCAAGGCAGCTAGCCGCTGCACCACGACACATTAAAAGATGTCTAGAATGACCAAATAAGAACATGTGCACAGTAATTCAATTATCAACTCTGGAGTGTAATGTGTACACAGGAAGTGGTGAAGGGCAGGATACACAGTATAGGAAGAACAAAGCACCTGTAAAATGCAGTTACACCATAACCCACCATATCCACCATTACATCCCCATACACCCTATCACCCCTGTATACCCCGTTACCCCGATATCCCCATACACCCCATCACCCCCGTATACACCGTCACCCCCGATATCCCCATACACCCGTATACCCAATATCCCATACACCCCGTCACCTCCATATCCTCGTACACACCAAACTCCAATATCCCCATACACCCGTCACCCCCGGTATCCCCATACACCCCGTCACCCCGATATCCCATACACCCGGTATCCCCATACACCCGTCACCCCGATATCCCATACACCCCGATATCCCATACACCCGTCACCCCGGTATCCCATACACCCGATATCTCCATACACCCCGTCACCCCCGATATCTTCGTACACAATGTCACCACCTGTTTTTTGTCTTCTTGTTGTTCATATTATTTTCTACTTTTCTCCTTCTATTCAGATAAAATATGGAGCAGCCTCGCGTCTTCCGTAGTCCCTGTCTACTGAGGAACTGGCAGGAGGAGGTGAGTGATTATACGTGTCCTTTTCTGTATTATTCGTACACCATGATCCTTCACCATGAGACACCATGGTATCAAGATTGTGAAGATACGGGGTCAGTGGGTTCTCTGTGGAGACACGGGGGTCAGTGGGTTCTCTGTGGAGACACGGGGGTCAGTGGGTGTTCTCTGTGGAGACACGGGGGTCAGTGGGTTCTCTGTGGAGACACGGGGGTCAGTGGGTTCTCTGTGGAGACACGGGGGTAAGTGGGTGCTCTCCTCTGTGGAGACACGGGGGTCAGTGGGTGCTCTGTGGAGACACGGGGGTCAGTGGGTTCTCTGTGGAGACACTGGGGTCAGTGGGTTCTCTGTGGAGACACGGGGGTCAGTGGTGATCTCCTCTGTGGAGACACTGGGGTCAGTGGGTTCTCTGTGGAGACACTGGGGTCAGTGGGTTCTCTGTGGAGACACAGGGGTCAGTGGGTTCTCTGTGGAGACACTGGGGTCAGTGGGTTCTTTGTGGAGACACAGGGGTCAGTGGGTGCTCTCCTCTGTGGAGACACTGGGGTCAGTGGGTTCTCTGTGGAGACACGGGGGTCAGTGGGTTCTCTGTGGAGACACGGGGGTCAGTGGGTTCTCTGTGGAGACACGGGGGTCAGTGGGTTCTCTGTGGAGACACGGGGGTCAGTGGGTTCTCTGTGGAGACACGGGGGTAAGTGGGTGCTCTCCTCTGTGGAGACACGGGGTGGTCAGCGGGTGCTCTCCTCTGTGGAGACACGGGAGGGGTCAGCGGGTGCTCTCCTCTGTGGAGACACGGGGGTCAGTGGGGGCTCTCCTCTGTGGAGACACGGGGGGGTCAGCGGGTGCTCTCCTCTGTGGAGACACGGGGGGGGTCAGCGGGTGCTCTCCTCTGTGGAGACACGGAGGAAGTCAGTGGGAGCTCTCGTCCGCTGGCCTGGCCGCCTTTAGAAAGACCGCATGGACCATGGCTCATGCCAACTGAACGCCCGAACTCCTTACCCATGCTCAGAACACTAAGACAATACAGGGTGAGAGAACCACACAATGAAAGACTTTATTGGATCCCGAACAGTCACAGGCATATAACGCATAGTCAAGCACAACACACAATGTAACACAGCAGAGTCTTGCCCTCCGCTGGTTCACCAGGGATTAGAATGTCCATGCCTCGGGGCTTCCTGGGCCACTTACTCCAATCCAGTAGCTCCCCGCTTTTGGCGGGCACCCACCGAGAAAGGAATAGTGACAAGCTTAGAAAGCTGACCGAGCACAGCAAAGTCTGTAGCCAGGTGACCGAATTGTCCCAATCTAGGTATCCCTCTCTCGTAGTCTGATATTTCAGCCGAATCCTAGAATCCGATGCTGAAGTCCATATAATAATATAATCCAGGTTCCGATCCTCTCGCCAGCGCCGGAGTAGGCTGGGTCATGTGTCCTCTTTCTCTGCTGACTCAATCAAGTCCCTCTTTATAAAACCTGAGCACTCATCTCAGGGCAATGTGGTCTTCCAGGATTGGTGCAATAAGGCTGGGCTCCTATTGGCTGGATTTCAGGATGCATACTTAATTCTCCTTCGAGTCATGTCTGGGTGTCTGGCAAAGGGGGTGAGGGGTCAGGTAATTTACATTTAATTATCAATACACAAATTTGGACAATGGGATACTCTGCATAGTCTGGAAATAAACATTGATTTAGCAAACATGAGATAACAAGCAAAAGATAAATGCGTTTGGGCAAATTCAGAAAATTAAAGAGGACCTGTAATCCCCTGGTGCTATGCTAACTGAATGCAGAGTCTCTGCTGCATTCAGGGAAGGAGTCTCGCATGTCTCTAGTCCCCCTGTAAGTTGTTATAAAGACTTTATAAGGTGTATAGATATGGAGTCCAGAGGGACTAACTCAGTAATGAGTCATCGCTATTGTATGGTGTCCTCCCTGCCTCCAGCCCTCTCTTGTTCAGCCTCCTGTATGTGTCATCACTGTTGTATGGTGTCCTCCCTGCCTCCAGCCCTCTCTTGGTCAGCCTCCTGTGTGAGTCATCGCTATTGTATGGTGTCCTCCTCACCTCCAGCCCTCTCTTGGTCAGCCTCCTGTGTGAGTCATCGCTATTGTATGGTGTCCTCCCTGACTCCAGCCCTCTCTTGTTCAGCCTCCTGTATGTATCATCGCTGTTGTATGGTGTCCTCCTCGCCTCCAGCCCTCTCTTGTTCAGCCTCCTGTATGAGTCATCGCTGTTGTATGGTGTCCTCCCTGACTCCAGCCCTCTCTTGTTCAGCCTCCTGTATGTATCATCGCTGTTGTATGGTGTCCTCCCTGACTCCAGCCCTCTCTTGTTCAGCCTCCTGTATGTATCATCGCTGTTGTATGGTGTCCTCCTCGCCTCCAGCCCTCTCTTGTTCAGCCTCCTGTATGAGTCATCACTGTGGTATGGTGTCCTCCTCACCTCCAGCCCTCTCTTGTTCAGCCTCCTGTATGTGTCATCACTGTTGTATGGTGTATTCCCCGCCTCCAGCCCTCTCTTGGTCAGCCTCCTGTATGAGTCATCACTGTTGTATGGTGTCCTCCTTACCTCCAGGCCTCTCTTGGTCAGCCTCCTGTATGTATCATCACTGTTGTATGGTGTCCTCCCTGCCTCCAGCCCTCTCTTGTTCAGCCTCCTGTGTGAGTCATCGCTATTGTATGGTGTCCTCCCTGACTCCAGCACTCTCTTGTTCAGCCTCCTGTATGTATCTTCGCTGTTGTATGGTGTCCTCCTCGCCTCCAGCCCTCTCTTGTTCAGCCTCCTGTATAAGTCATCACTGTGGTATGGTGTCCTCCTCACCTCCAGCCCTCTCTTGTTCAGCCTCCTGTATGTGTCATCACTGTTGTATGGTGTCCTCCCCGCCTCCAGCCCTCTCTTGGTCAGCCTCCTGTATGAGTCATCACTGTTGTATGGTGTCCTCCTCACCTCCAGCCCTCTTTTGGTCAGCCTCCTGTATGAGTCATCACTGTTGTATGGTGTCCTCCTCACCTCCAGGCCTCTCTTGGTCAGCCTCCGGTATGAGTCATCACTGTTGTATGGTGTCCTCCTCACCTCCAGGCCTCTCTTGGTCAGCCTCCTGTATGTGTCATTGCTGTTGTATGGTGTCCTCCTCACCTCCAGCCCGCTCTTGGTCAGCCTCCTGAATGTGTCATCGCTGTTGTATGGTGTCCTCCCCGCCTCCAGCCCTCTCTTGCTCAGCCTCCTGTATGAGTCATCACTGTTGTATGGTGTCCTCCGCACCTCCAGCCCTCTCTTGGTCAGCCTCCTGTATGAGTCATCACTGTTGTATGGTGTCCTCCCTGCCTTCAGCCCTCTCTTGTTCAGCCTCCTGTATGTGTCATCACTGTTGTATGGTGTCCTCCCTGCCTCCAGCCCTCTCTTGTTCAGCCTCTGGTATGTGTCATCACTGTTGTATGGTGTCCTCCCCGCCTCCAGCCCTCTCTTGTTCAGCCTCCTGTATGAGTCATCACTGTTTTATGGTGTCCTCCCCGCCTCCAGCTCTCTCTTGCTCAGCCTCCTGTATGAGTCATCACTGTTGTATGGTGTCCTCCGCACCTCCAGCCCTCTCTTGGTCAGCCTCCTGTATGAGTCATCACTGTTGTATGGTGTCCTCCCTGCCTTCAGCCCTCTCTTGTTCAGCCTCCTGTATGTGTCATCACTGTTGTATGGTGTCCTCCCTGCCTCCAGCCCTCTCTTGTTCAGCCTCTGGTATGTGTCATCACTGTTGTATGGTGTCCTCCCCGCCTCCAGCCCTCTCTTGTTCAGCCTCCTGTATGAGTCATCACTGTTTTATGGTGTCCTCCCCGCCTCCAGCCCTCTCTTGTTCAGCCTCCTCTATGTGTCATCACTGTTTTATGGTGTCCTCCCCGCCTCCAGCCCTCTCTTGTTCAGCCTCCGGTATGAGTCATCACTGTTGTATGGTGTCCTCCGCTCCTCCAGCCCTCTCTTGGTCAGCCTCCGGTATGTGTCATCACTGTTGTATGGTGTCCTCCTCACCTCCAGGCCTCTTTTGTTCAGCCTCCTGTATGTGTCATCACTGTTGTATGGTGTCCTCCTCGCCTCCAGCCCTCTCTTGGTCAGCCTCCTGTATGTGTCATCACTGTTGTATGGTGTCCTCCTCACCTCCAGGCCTCTCTTGTTCAGCCTCCTGTATGTGTCATCGCTGTTGTATGGTGTCCTCCTCACCTCCAGGCCTCTCTTGGTCAGCCTCCTGTATGTGTCATCACTGTTGTATGGTGTCCTCCCCGCCTCCAGCCCACTCTTGTTCAGCCTCCTGTATGAGTCATCACTGTTGTATGGTGTCCTCCTCACCTCCAGGCCTCTCTTGTTCAGCCTCCTGTATGTGTCATCGCTGTTGTATGGTGTCCTCCTCACCTCCAGCCCTCTCTTGTTCAGCCTCCTGTATGTGTCAGCACTGTGGTATGGTGTCCTCCCTGCCTCCAGCCCTCTCTTGTTCAGCCTCCTGTATATGTCATCACTGTTGTATGGTGTCCTCCCCGCCTCCAGCCCTCTCTTGTTCAGCCACTCCCGTATGTGTCATCACTGTTGTATCGTGTCCTCTGCTCCTCCAGCCCTCTCTTGTTCAACCTTCTGTATGAGTCATCACTGTTGTATGGTGTCCTCCTCGCCTCCAGCCCTCTCTTGGTCAGCCTCCTGTATATGTCATCACTGTTTTATGGTGTCCTTCTCGCCTCCAGCCCTCTCTTGTTCAGCCTCCTGTATGAGTCATCGCTGTTGTATAGTGTCCTCCTCGCCTCCAGCCCTCTCTTGTTCAGCCTCCTGTATGAGTCATCACTGTTGTATGGTGTCCTCCTCGCCTCCAGCCCTCTCTTGGTCAGCCTCTGGTATGTGTCATCACTGTTGCATGGTGTCCTCCTCACCTCCAGCCCTCTCTTGTTCAGCCTCCTGTATGAGTCATCACTGTGGTATGGTGTCCTCCTCACCTCCAGCCCACTCTTGTTCAGCCTCCTGTATGTGTCATCGCTGTTGTATGGTGTCCTCCTCGCCTCCAGCCCTCTCTTGCTCAGCCTCCTGTATGTATCATCACTGTTGTATGGTGTCCTCCTCACCTCCAGCCCACTCTTGTTCAGCCTCCTGTATGTGTCATCACTGTTGTATGGTGTCCTCCCCGCCTCCAGCCCTCTCTTGTTCAGCCTCCTGTATGAGTCATCACTGTTGTATGGTGTCCTCCTCACCTCCAGCCCTCTCTTGTTCAGCCTCCTGTATGTGTCATCACTGTTGTATGGTGTCCTCCTCACCTCCAGCCCTCTCTTGTTCAGCCTCCGGTATGAGTCATCACTGTTGTATGGTGTCCTCCTCGCCTCCAGCCCTCTGTTGTTCAGCCTCCTGTATGTGTCATCACTGTTGTATGGTGTCCGCCTCACCTCCAGCCCTCTCTTGTTCAGCCTCCTGTATGTGTCATCACTGTTGTATGGTGTCCTCCTCACCTCCAGCCCTCTCTTGTTCAGCCTCCTGTATGTGTCATCACTGTTTTATGGTGTCCTCCCCGCCTCCAGCCCTCTCTTGTTCAGCCTCCGGTATGAGTCATCACTGTTGTATGGTGTCCTCCTCGCCTCCAGCTCTCTCTTGTTCAGCCTCCTGTATGAGTCATCACTGTTGTATGGTGTCCTCCTCACCTCCAGCTCTCTCTTGTTCAGCCTTCTGTATGAGTCATCACTGTTGTATGGTGTATTCCCCGCCTCCAGCCCTCTCTTGGGCCGCCTCCTGTATGAGTCATTGTTGAGGGCTGGAGGTGGGGAAAACACCAACAACAGCGATGACTCATTACTGAGTTAGTCCCTCCGGACTCCTTATCTGTACACTTTATAAAGTCTTTTTTAACAGCTTACAGGGGGACTATAAACAGGGGGGACCCCTTTCCTAAATGCAGCCGACACGCTGCATTCAGTTGGCATACCACCAGGGGGGTGACAGGTCGTCTTTAATCCCCGACTTGCATTCAGACAAGCTATGTCATCACAAGGGTGCTGCAGGTCAGTACTCACTGTCTAGTGGAGGCTCTGCTGCAGGTCAGTACTCGCTGTCTAGTGGAGGCTCTGCTGCAGGTCAGTACTCGCTGTCTAGTGGAGACGCTGCTGCAGGTCAGTACTCGCTGTCTAGTGGAGGCTCTGCTGCAGGTCAGTACTCGCTGTCTAGTGGAGGCTCTGCTGCAGGTCAGTACTCGCTGTCTAGTGGAGGCTCTGCTGCAGGTCAGTACTCACTGTCTAGTGGAGGCTCTGCTGCAGGTCAGTACTCGCTGTCTAGTGGAGGCTCTGCTGCAGGTCAGTACTCACTGTCTAGTGGAGGCTCTGCTGCAGGTCAGTACTCGCTGTCTAGTGGAGGCTCTGCTGCAGGTCAGTACTCACTGTCTAGTGGAGGCTCTGCTGCAGGTCAGTACTCGCTGTCTAGTGGAGGCTCTGCTGCAGGTTAGTACTCGCTGTCTAGTGGAGGCTCTGCTGCAGGTCAGTACTCACTGTCTAGTGGAGGCTCTGCTGCAGGTCAGTACTCGCTGTCTAGTGGAGGCTCTGCTGCAGGTCAGTACTCGCTGTCTAGTGGAGGCTCTGCTGCAGGTCAGTACTCACTGTCTAGTGGAGGCTCTGCTGCAGGTCAGTACTCACTGTCTAGTGGAGGCTCTGCTGCAGGTCAGTACTCGCTGTATAGTGCAGACTCTGCTGCAGGTCAGTACTCACTGTCTAGTGGAGGCTCTGCTGCAGGTCAGTACTCGCTGTCTAGTGGAGGCTCTGCTGCAGGTCAGTACTCGCTGTCTAGTGGAGGCTCTGCTGCAGGTTAGTACTCGCTGTCTAGTGGAGGCTCTGCTGCAGGTCAGTACTCACTGTCTAGTGGAGGCTCTGCTGCAGGTCAGTACTCGCTGTCTAGTGGAGGCTCTGCTGCAGGTCAGTACTCGCTGTCTAGTGGAGGCTCTGCTGTAGGTCAGTACTCGCTGTATAGTGGAGGCTCTGCTGCAGGTTAGTACTCGCTGTATAGTGTAGGCTCTGCTGCAGGTCAGTACTCGCTGTCTAGTGGAGACGCTGCTGCAGGTCAGTACTCGCTGTCTAGTGGAGGCTCTGCTGCAGGTCAGTACTCACTGTCTAGTGGAGGCTCTGCTGTAGGTCAGTACTCGCTGTCTAGTGGAGGCTCTGCTTCAGATCAGTGCTCGCTGTCTTTTAGATGGAATAATGTTGATTTTTCACTTCACCGCCCCTTTTTTGGCATTTTGTGTCCATGTCACCCCAATATGTTTTCTATTATTACTGTTACAGCTGGGTTCCCCCCGTCCTGCAATCTGCATTATTCCACATAGTGATGATAGAGCTGAGCTCGCTCCTTGCTGATCTCTCCTGTTGGGCACCACAGCCTGGCACAGTGGGCACCAGCGAGGCGGGGGGTCATCCTGTCTGGTGGACGACTCTGCTGGACCCCATGTTATTGGCTAACGACCAGTTAATTCTCCTATTACAGAGAGCAACTGCAATTTTGGATGCCGACCCTTCTGCACCGGGGCTCACCATGGAGGGACAGGCCCATAAACACGGGCACAAGGGCATATTAAGCACTGAGCTGCTTGTGGACATGTCTACAACACACCAGGACTCCTTTAGGAACCTGAGGACTAATAACGGTGGACAAGGCACAGGTAAGTGTTCTCCACCAGCGACATCTGAGACAGAACATGTGTCCTCTGGTTTACATCTTTATCTTCAACCACAGGCCTGAAGGAGGAAAAGATCCGGAAACTTCTCTATCACAAGTTCAGGTAAGAGAGTATTCAACATTACTGTAATACATCATGTATCCTCTCCTGTATACCCTCCATCCCTGTGTCAGGTGTGTGTGTCATCATGTATCCCCCTCCTGTATACCCTCCATCCCTGTGTCAGTGTGTGATGTCATCATGATCCCTCCTGTATACTCCTCCTGTGTCAGGTGTGTGATGTCATCATGTATCCTCTCCTGTAATACCCTCCATCCCTGTGTCAGGTGTGTGATGTCATCATGTATCCCTCTCTGTAATACCCTCCATCCCTGTGTCAGGTGTGTGATGTCATCATGTATCCTCTCCTGTAATCCCTCCATCCCTGTGTCAGGGTGTGATGTCATCATGTATCCCTCTGTAATACCTCCATCCTGTGTCAGGTGTGTGATGTCATCATGTATCCTCTCCTGTAATACCCTCCATCCCTGTGTCAGGTGTGTGATGTCATCATGTATCCCCTCCTGTAATACCCTCCATCCCTGTGTCAGGTGTGTGATGTCATCATGTATCCCTCCTGTAATACCCTCCATCCCTGTGTCAGGTGTGTGATGTCATCATGTATCCCTCCTGTAATACCCTCCATCCCTGTGTCAGGTGTGTGATGTCATCATGTATCCTCCTGTATACCCTCCATCCCTGTGTCAGGTGTGATGTACATGTTCCTCATGTAATTCCCCTCCTTATGTATACCTCTTAAAACCCTCCATCCCTGTGTCAGGTGTGTGATGTCATCATGTATCCCTCCTGTATACCCTCCATCCCTGTGTCAGGTGTGTGATGTCATCGTGTATCCCCTCCTGTAATACCCTCCATCCCTGTGTCAGGTGTGTGATGTCATCATGTATCCCTCCTGTATACCCTCCATCCTGTGTCAGTGTGTGATGTCATCGTGTATCCTCTCCTGTAATACCCTCCATCCCTGTGTCAGGTGTGTGATGTCATCTGTATCCCTCCTGTATACCCTCCATCCCTGTGTCAGGTGTGTGATGTCATCATGTATCCTCTCCTGTAATCCCTCCATCCCTGTGTCAGGTGTGTGATGTCATCATGTATCCCCTCCTGTAATACCCTCCATCCCTGTGTCAGGTGTGTGATGTCATCATGTATCCTCTCTGTAATACCCTCCATCCCTGTGTCAGGTGTGTGATGTCATCATGTATCCTCTCCTGTAAGCCCTCCATCCCTGTGTCAGGTGTGTGATGTCATCGTGTATCCCCTCCTGTAATGCCCTCCATCCCTGTGTCAGGTGTGTGATGTCATATGTATCCCCTCCTGTAATGCCCTCCATCCCTGTGTCAGGTGTGTGATGTCATCATGTATCCTCTCCTGTATACCCTCCATCCCTGTGTCAGGTGTGTGATGTCATCATGTATCCCCTCCTGTATACCCTCCATCCCTGTGTCAGGTGTGTGATGTCATCATGTATCCCCTCCTGTAATACCCTCCATCCCTGTGTCAGGTGTGTGATGTCATCATGTATCCCCTCCTGTAATAACCTCCATCCCTGTGTCAGGTGTGTGATGTCATCATGTATCCTCTCCTGTATACCCTCCATCCATGTGTCAGGTGTGTGATGTCATCGTGTATCCCCTCCTGTATACCCTCCATCCCTGTGTCAGGTGTGTGATGTGATCATGTATCCCCTCCTGTAATACCCTCCATCCCTGTGTCAGAGGTGTGTGATGTCATTGTGTATCCCATCCCTGTGTCAGAGGTGTGTGATGTCATCGTGTATCCCATCCCTGTGTGAGAGGTGTGATGTCATCGTGTACCTCATCCCTGTGTCAGAGGTGTGGATGTCATCGTGTACCCCATCCCTGTGTCAGGGGTGTGTGATGTCATCGTGTACCCCATCCCTGTGTCAGAGGTGTGTGATGTCATCGTGTACCCCATCCCTGTGTTAGAGGTGTGTGATGTCATCGTGTACCCCATCCCTGTGTCAGAGGTGTGATGTCATCGTGTACCCCATCCCTGTGTCAGAGGTGTGTGATGTCATTGTGTATCCCATCCCTGTGTCAGAGGTGTGTGATGTCATCGTGTACCCCATCCCTGTGTCAGGTGTGTGATGTCATCGTGTACCCCATCCCCGTGTGATGTCATCGTGTACCTCATCCCTGTGTCAGAGGTGTGTGATGTCATCGTGTACCTCATCCCTGTGTCAGAGGTGTGATGTCATCGTGTACCCCATCCCTGTGTCAGGGGTGTGTGATGTTCATTGTGTACCCATCCCTGTGTCAGGGGTGTGTGATGTCATCGTGTACCCCATCCCAGTGTCAGAGGTGTGATGTCATCGTGTACCCATCCCTGTGTCAGAGGTGTGTGATGTCTCGTGTACCCCACCCCTGTGTCAGAGGTGTGTGATGTCATCGTGTACCCCATCCCAGTGTCAGAGGTGTGATGTCATCGTGTACCCCATCCCTGTGTCAGAGGTGTGTGATGTCATCGTGTACCCCATCCCTGTGTCAGAGGTGTGATGTCATCGTGTACCCCATCCCTGTGTCAGGGGTGTGTGATGTCATTGTGTACCCCATCCCTGTGTCAGAGGTGTGATGTCATCGTGTACCCCATCCCTGTGTCAGGGGTGTGTGATGTCATCGTGTACCCCATCCCTGTGTCAGGGGTGTGTGATGTCATCGTGTACCCCATCCCTGTGTCAGGGGTGTGTGATGTCATTGTGTTTGTCCTCCTCGGCGTACAGTGTGTCGAACGTCTTCATGATACATGAGGGTTTATCCTCCTCAGCGTACAGTGTGCGCACGTCTTCATGACACATTAGGGTTTATCCTCCTCAGCGTACAGTGTGTGCACATCTTCATGATACATGAGGGTTTATCCTCCTCAGCGTACAGTGTGTGCACATCCTCATGCTTTGCACAGAGCTGCGGACACGCGCCCTCCCCCTCTCCGGATTTAGTGCAGTCTGTGTGGAGCCGTCTGCTTCCCATTACAGCACAGCACCAGGACAATTGGCTCTTTGTATATTCAAGAGAAAGTAAAGCTGCAGCTTTATTGCGGGTTACAGGTCATGGAGGATCTATTCAGGACTTTACTGTATACAGAGATAAAGAGATGTGCTAAGGTATGGTACCTACAAGAGAGAGGAGACGTGCGAGTGTACTGTACTCACCAGAGAGGAGACGTGCGAGTGTACTGTACTCACCAGAGAGAGAGAGGAGACGTGCGAGTGTACTGTACCCACCTGAGAGAGGAGACGTGCGAGTGTACTGTACCCACCAGAGAGGAGACGTGCGAGTGTACTGTACCCACCATAGAGAGGAGACGTGAGAGTGTACTGCACCCACCAGAGAGAGGAGACGTGAGAGTGTACTGTACCCACCAGAGAGAGGAGACGTGCGAGTGTACTGCACTCACCAGAGAGGAGACGTGCGAGTGTACTGTACTCACCAGAGAGGAGACGTGCGAGTGTATGTACTCACCAGAGAGAGAGAGGAGACGTGCGAGTGTACTGTACCCACCAGAGAGGAGACGTGCGAGTGTACTGTACCCACCAGAGAGAGGAGACGTGGAGTGTACTGTACTCACCAGAGAGGAGACGTGGAGTGTACTGTACCACCAGAGAGAGGAGACGTGGAGTGTACTGTACCCACCAGAGAGAGGAGACGTGGAGTGTACTGTACTCACCAGAGAGGAGACGTGCGAGTGTACTGTACCACCAGAGAGAAGGGAGACGTGAGAGTGTACTGTACCCACCAGAGAGAGAGGAAACGTGCGAGTGTACTGACCCACCAGAGAGAGGAGACGTGCAGTGTACTGTACTCACAGAGAGGGAGACGTGCGAGTGTACTGTACTCACCAGGAGAGAGAGGAGACGTGCGAGTGTACTGTACCCACCGAGAGAGAGACGTGCGAGTGTACTGTACCACCAGAGAGGAGACGTGAGATGTACTGTACCCACCAGAGAGGAGACGTGCGAGTGTACTGTACTCACCAGAGAAGATGAGACGTCGAGTGTACTGTACTCACCAGAGAGAGGAGACGTGCGAGTGTACTGTACCCACCAGAGAGAGGAGACGTGCGAGTGTACTGTACTCACCAGAGAGAGAGACGTGAGAGTGTACTGTACTCACAAGAGAGTGAGACGTGCGAGTGTACTGTACTCACCAGAGAGAGGAGACGTGCGAGTGTACTGTACCCACCAAGAGAGGAGACGTGCGAGTGTACTGTACCCACCAGAGAGGAGACGTGCGAGTGTACTGCACCCACCAGAGAGAGGAGACGTGCGAGTGTACTGTACTCACCAGAGAGAGGAGACGTGCGAGTGTACTGTACCCACCAGAGAGGAGACGTGCGAGTGTACTGTACTCACCAGAGAGGAGACGTGCGAGTGTACTGTACCCACCAGAGAGAGGAGACGTGAGAGTGTACTGTACTCACCAGAAGAGGAGACGTGAGAGTGTACTGTACTCACCAGAGAGAGGAGACGTGGAGTGTACTGTACTCACCAGAAGAGGAGACGTGAGAGTGTACTGTACCACCAGAGAGAGGAGACGTGAGAGTGTACTGTACTCACCAGAGAGAGAGAGACGTGCGAGTGTACTGTACCCACCGAGAGAGGAGACGTGAGAGTGTACTGTACCCACCAGAGAGAGGAGACGTGAGAGTGTACTGCACCCACCAGAGAGGAGACGTGAGAGTGTACTGTACCCACCAGAGAGAGGAGACGTGCGAGTGTACTGTACCACCAGAGAGGAGACGTGAGAGTGTACTGTACTCACCAGAGAGAGAGGAGACGTGCGAGTGTACTGTACCCACCAGAGAGAGGAGACGTGCGAGTGTACTGTACTCACCAGAGAGGAGACGTGCGAGTGTACTGTACTCACCAGAGAGAGGAGACGTGCGAGTGTACTGTACTCACCAGAGAGAGGAGAGTGAGAGTGTACTGTACCACCAGAGAGGAGACGTGCGAGTGTACTGTACTCACCAGAGAGAGGAGACGTGGAGTGTACTGTACTCACCAGAGAGAGGAGACGTGCGAGTGTACTGTACTCACCAGAGAGGAGACGTGCGAGTGTACTGTACTCACCAGAGAGGAGAACGTGCGAGTGTACTGCACCCACCAGAGAGAGGAGACGTGGAGTGTACTGACCCACCAGAGAGAGAAGACGTGCGAGTGTACTGACCCACAGAGAGAGGAGACGTGCGAGTGTACTGTACCCACCAGAGAGAGGAGACGTGAGAGTGTACTGACCCACCAGGAGAGAGAAGTGCGAGTGTACTGTACCACCAAGAGAGGGACGTGAGAGTGTACTGTACTCACCAAGAGAGGAGACGTGAGAGTGTACTGTACCACCAGAGAGAGGAGAGTGAGAGTGTACTGTACCCACCAAGAGAGGAGACGTGCGAGTGTACTGTACCCACCAGAGAGAGGGACCGTGTACTGTACCCACCAGAGAGAGGAGACGTGAGAGTGTACTGTACCCACCAGAGAGAGGGACGTGCGAGTGTACTGTACCCACCAGAGAGAGGGACGTGCGAGTGTACTGTACCCACCAGAGGAGAGGAGACGTGCGAGTGTACTGTACCCACCAGAGAGAGGAGACGTGCGAGTGTACTGACCCACCAGAGAGAGGAGACGTGAGAGTGTACTGTACCCACCAGAGAGAGGAGACGTGGAGTGTACTGTACTCACCAGAGAGAGGAGACGTGCGAGTGTACTGTACTCACCAGAGAGAGAGAGACGTGCGAGTGTACTGTACTCACCAGAGAGAGGAGACGTGCAGAGTGTACTGTACCCACCAAGAGAGAGGAGACGTGCGAGTGTACTGTACCCACCAGAGAGAGGACGTGACGAGTGTACTGTACCACCAGAGAGAGGAGACGTGCGAGTGTACTGTACTCACCAGAGAGAGGAGACGTGCGAGTGTACTGTACCCACCAGAGAGAGAGGAGACGTGCGAGTGTACTGTACCCACCAGAGAGAGGAGACGTGCGAGTGTACTGTACCCACCAAGAGAGGAGACGTGCGAGTGTACTGTACCCACCAGAGAGAGGAGACGTGCGAGTGTACTGTACCACCAAGAGAGAGACGTGCGAGTGTACTGTACCCACCAGAGAGAGGAGACGTGCGAGTGTACTGTACTCACCAGAGAGAGGAGACGTGCGAGTGTACTGTACTCACCAGAGAGGAGACGTGCGAGTGTACTGTACCACCAGAGAGAGAGACGTGCAGTGTACTGTACTCACCAGAGAGGAGACGTGCGAGTGTACTGTACCCACCAGAGAGAGGAGACGTGCGAGTGTACTGTACTCACCAGAGAGAGGAGACGTGAGAGTGTACTGTACTCACCAGAGAGAGGAGACGTGCGAGTGTACTGTACTCACCAGAGAGAGAGGAGACGTGCGAGTGTACTGTCCCTCACCAGAGAGAGGAGACGTGCGAGTGTACTGCACCCACCAGAGAGAGGAGACGTGCGAGTGTACTGACCCACCAAGAGAGGAGACGTGCGAGTGTACTGACCCACCAGAAGAGAGTGAGGAGACACGGGAACGGATGTACTGTACCCACCAGAGAGAGGAGACGTGGAGTGTACTGTACTCACCAGAGAGAGAGAGACGTGCGAGTGTACTGTACTCACCAGAGAGAGGAGACGTGCGAGTGTACTGTACCCACCAAAGAGAGAGTGGAGTGTACTGACCACCGAAGGAGAGTGAGTGTACTGTACCCACCAGAGAGAGGAGACGTGCGAGTGTACTGTACCACCGAGAGAGAGACGTGCGAGTGTACTGTACCCACCAGAGAGAGGAGACGTGCGAGTGTACTGTACCCACCAGAGAGAGGAGACGTGCGAGTGTACTGTACCCACCAGAGAGAGGAGACGTGCGAGTGTACTGTACCACCAGAGAGAGGAGACGTGCGAGTGTACTGTACCCACCAGAGAGAGGAGACGTGCGAGTGTACTGTACCACCAGAGAGAGAGACGTGGAGTGTACTGTACACAGAGAGAGAGTGAGTGTACTGACTCACCAGAGGAACTGCGAGTGTACTGACCACCAGAGAGAGAGACGTGCGAGTGTACTGTACTCACCAGAGAGAGGAGACGTGCGAGTGTACTGTACCACCAGAGAGAGAGAGACGTGCGAGTGTACTGTACCCACCAGAGAGAGAGACGTGCGAGTGTACTGTACCACCAGAGAGGAGACGTGCGAGTGTACTGTACTCACCAGAGAGAGGAGACGTGAGAGTGTACTGTACCCACCAGAGAGAGAGACGTGCGAGTGTACTGTACTCACCAGAGAGGAGACGTGCGAGTGTACTGTACCCACCAGAGAGAGGAGACGTGAGTGTACTGTACCACCAGAGAGAGGAGACGTGCGAGTGTACTGTACCACCAGAGAGAGAGACGGAGGTGTACTGTACCCACCAGAGGAGGAGACGTGCGAGTGTACTGACCACCAGAGAGAGGACGTGGAGTGTACTGTACCCACCAGAGAGGAGACGTGCGAGTGTACTGTACCCACCAGAGAGAGGAGACGTGCGAGTGTACTGTACCCACCAGAGAGAGAGTGGAGTACGTCCGAGAGGTGTACTGAGTACTACCACCAGAGAGAGGAGACGTGGAGTGTACTGTACTCACCAGAGAGAGGAGACTGCAGAGTGTACATGTACTCCACCAGAGAGGAGACGTGGAGTGTACTGTACCCCACCAGAGAGAGGAGACGTGCGAGTGTACTGTACCACCAGAGAGAGGAGACGTCGATGACTGTCACAAGGAACGTGCGAGTGTACTGTACCACCAGAGAGAGGAGACTCGGAGTGTACTGTACCCACCAAGAGAGGAGACGTGCGAGTGTACTGTACCACCAGAGAGAGGAGACGTGCGAGTGTACTGTACCCACCAGAGAGAGAGAGACGTGCGAGTGTACTGTACCACCAGAGAGAGGAGACGTGCGAGTGTACTGCACCCACCAGAGAGAGGAGACGTGCGAGTGTACTGTACCCACCAGAGAGAGGAGACGTGCGAGTGTACTGTACTCACCAGAGAGAGGAGACGTGGAGTGTACTGTACCCACCAGAGAGAGGAGACGTGAGAGTGTACTGTACTCACCAGAGAGAGAGACGTGCGAGTGTACTGTACCCACCAGAGAGAGGAGACCGTCGAGTGTACTGTACCCACAGGAGAGAGGTGAACGGCGAGTGTACTGTCCACCAGAGAATGAGAACGTGCGAGTGTACTGACCCACCAAGAGAGAAGTGGAGGTTACGAGTTACTGTACCCACCAGAGGAGGAGACGTGCTGAGTGTATTGTACTCACCCAGAGGAGATAGTGCAGTTTACTGTACTCACCATAGAGGATGATGGAGTGTACTGTACTCACCAGAGAGAGAGACGCTGGAGTGTACTGACCACCAGAGAGAGGAGACTGCGAGTGTACTGACCACCAAGGAGAGACTTGGAGTGACTGCACCCACCAGAGAGAGGAGACGTCGAGTGTACTGTACTCACCAGAGAGAGGACGTGACGAGTGTACTGCCTCACCAGAGAGAGACGTGCGAGTTACTGTACTCACCAGAGAGGTTACGACGTAGTGTACTGACCACCAGAGAGAGAGACGTGAGAGTGTACTGCACCCTACAGAGAGAGGAGACTGCGAGTGTACTGACTCACCAGAGAGAGGACGTGTAGAGTTACTGTACTCCACCAGAGAAGGAGACGTGCGAGTGTACTGTACTCACCAGAGAGAGGAGAATTCCTAGTAACTGTACACCACACCAGAGAGAGAAAGGAAGCAGTGTACGACCCACCCGAAGAGGAGACGAGCGAGTGTACTGTACCACCAGGGGAGGAGACGATGCGCAGTGTACTGTACCCACCAGAGGAGGAGACGTGAGAGTCTACTGCACCACCAGAGAGGAGACGTGGATGTCTGTACTCACAGAAGAGAGGACGTGCGAGTGTACTGTACTGAGCCAGGGTAAAGACTTTTTGTTTGTAATTTCCCTGTTTTTGTGTTTTTTGGGGTCAGTCAGGACATCCTTGAAGAAATGAATTTGCCTTTGGTGGAAACGAGAGTCCTAGAATCTACTAGTCAGAGAGACTATCAGGTGGAGGGCTTCTTACCACAGACTCCCACCCCTAGTAAGGTACGTGGGCTGCACACTGGTCATATCTGATCATCCTCCCGATGGTTTTCATCCATCCTTAGGGTGTAAACATTTTTTGTCTTTTATGCTTGATAGGATCGTGACTACCGAAGGAACAGCCCAAAACCTTCTGGGCAGAGAATGTGCACAGAATCACTGTAAGTCCTATGTTAGGATGTGACCCCTGTGGATTTCACTGGTGACCCCCTCATGTTATATCCTTCCTTATCCATGCAGGGAGTCTCTGACGTCAGGACAAGGGACTCGCCCTTCAAAAAGAGCTCAGCTTTCAGCACTCCAATATCACACTATCTGGATCAGTCTGTCCCACACAGCATGGAAAATTATCCCAACATGTGATTCCACCACCTTGGAAAATTATCCTGAGCAGAATGCTCACCCTACATCAGAGGGGAATTCTCTGCATAGGTTACATGCAAAAAAAAATATATCCAGAATCATCGTCTTATCCAGAGTTATCTTTATACATCACAACCGGCAGAACGAACTCGCTACTCAGTCACAACAGCCGGACAATCTCCCTACAACAGTCACAACAGCCGAACACTTCTACACGTCAAACATAGCACATCCCTACATCAGTCACAACAGGAAGCGCGATGTCCCTACATCAGTCACAACGCAGGAAGCGATGTCCCTACATCAGTCACAACAGGAAGCGCGATGTCCCTACATCAGTCACAACAGGAAGCGCGATGTCCCTACATCAGTCACAACAGGAAGCCGATGTCCCTACATCAGTCACAACAGGAAGCGCGATGTCCCTACATCAGTCACAACAGGAAGCACGATCTTACATCATCACAACAGAAGCACGATTCCCTACAACAGTCAAACAGGAAGCGCGATGCTCCCTACATCAGTCACAACAGGAACCGATGTCCCCAACAGGAAGACGAGTCCCTACATCAGTCACAACAGGAAGCGCGATGTCCCTACAATCAGTCACAACAGGAAGCACGATTCCCCACATCAGTCACAACAGGAAGCGCGATGTCCCTACATCAGTCACAACAGGAAGCACGAGCTCCCTACATCAGTCACAACAGGAAGCACGATGTCCCACATCAGTCACAACAGGAAGCACGATGTCCCCTACATCAGTCACAACAGGAAGCGCGATGTCCCTACATCAGTCACAACAGGAAGCACGATCTCCCACATCAGTCACAACAGGAAGCACGATGTCCCTACATCAGTCACAACAGGAAGCGCGATGTCCCTACATCAGTCACAACAGGAAGCCGATGTCCCTACATCAGTCACAACAGGAAGCGCGATGTCCCCACATCAGTCACAACAGGAAGCCGATGTCCCACATCAGTCACAACAGGAAGCCGATGTCCCACATCAGTCACAACAGGAAGCGCGATGTCCCACATCAGTCACAACAGGAAGCACGATGTCCCTACATCAGTCACAACAGGAAGCACGATGTCCCCACATCAGTCACAACAGGAAGCACGATTCCCACATCAGTCACAACAGGAAGCACGATGTCCCACATCAGTCACAACAGGAAGCGCGATGTCCCTACATCAGTCAACAACAGGAAGGCGATGTCCCTACATCAGTCACAACAGAGCACGGTCCCCAACATCATCCAACAGATCACGAGCCACAATCAGTCACAACAAGAACCAATCCCCCATATCAGTCACAACTGGAAGAGCAATCCCATGGATCAGTCACAACGGAGAGATCCCCACACATCACAACGGAAGAGATCCCCATCAGTCACAACATGGAAGGCATTCCCTGGATACAGTCACAACTGGAAGGCAATCCCTGGATCACAGTCACAACCGAGGCAATCCCCTGATCACAGTCACAACTGGAGACAACAACGACCATATCACGTCACAACTGGGAGAACAATCCCCTGGATCACAGTCCAACGGGAGAACAATCCCCCTGGATCACAGTCACAACTGGAAAGCAATCCCCCTGGATCACAGTCTCAACTGGAAGAGCAATCCCCCTGGATCACAGTCACAACTGGAAGAGCAATCCCCCTGGATCACAGTCACAACTGGAAGAGCAATCCCCCTGGATCACAGTCACAACCAGGCAAAAAATTCCCCTTGACCACAGTCACTACCTGAGACAACAAACGACCTATATCACTGTCACAGCTGGGAGAAAAATCCCCTTGAATCACAGTCCACCAATCGGAGAACAATTCCCTTGGATCACAGTCACAAACAGGGAATAATCCCCTGGATCACAGTTGCAATCAGGAGAACAATCCCCCTAGATCACCATCACAACACCGGAGAGAACAATCCCCTGGATCACAGTCACAACCGGAGAGAACAATCCCCTGGATCACAGTCACAACCGGGAGAACAATCCCCCTGGATCACAGTCACAACCGGAGAGAACAATCCCCCTGATCACAGTCACAACTGGAAGAGCAATCCCCCTGGATCACAGTCACAACTGGAAGAGCAATCCCCTGGATCACGTCACAACTGGAAGAGCAATCCCCCTGGATCACAGTCACAACTGGAAGAGCAATCCCCTGATCACAGTCAAACTGGAAGAGCAATCCCCCTGGATCACAGTCACAACTGGAAGAGCAATCCCCCTGGATCACAGTCACAACTGGAGAACAATCCCCTGGATCACAGTCACAACTGGAGAACAATCCCCTGATCACAGTCACAACCGGAGAAACAATCCCCTGATCACAGTCACAACCAGGCAAAAAATTCCCCTTGACACAGTCACAACCGAGAGAACAAACGACCTAGATCAACGTCACACTGGGAGAAAAATCCCCTGAATCACAGTCCAATCAGGGAGAACAATTCCCTTGATCAGAGTCACAAACAGGCGAATAATCCCCTGGATCACAGTCAATCAGGAGAACAATCCCCTAGATCACCATCACAACCGAGAGAACAATCCCCAGGATCACAGTCACAACTGGAAGAGCAATCCCCCTGGATCACAGTCACAACTGGAAGAGCAATCCCCTGGATCACAGTCACAACGGGAGAACAATCCCCCTGGATCACAGTCACAACGGAGAACAATCCCCTGGATCACAGTCACAACTGGAAGAGCAATCCCCTGGATCACAGTCACAACTGGAGAGCAATCCCCTGGATCACAGTCACAACTGGAAGAGCAATCCCCCTGGATCACAGTCACAAACTGGAAGAGCAATCCCCTGGATCACAGTCACAACTGGAGGAGAACAATCCCCTGGATCACAGTCACAACCTGGAAGAGCAATCCCCCCTGGATCACAGTCACAACCAGGAAAAATCCCTTGATCACAGTCACTACCTGAGAGACAACAATCACCTATATCACTGTCACAGACCGGGAGAACAATCCCCTTGATCACAGTCACAATCAGGAGAACAATTCCCTTGGATCAAGTCACAACAGGAGAACAATCCCCCTAGATCACCATCACAACCGAGAGAACAATCCCCGGATCACAGTCACAACCAAGAGAATAATAATCAACCTATATCACTGTCACAACCGGACAACAATCCTCCTGGATCACAGTCACAACCGCGAGAACAATCCCCTGGATCACACACAACTGGGAGAACAACTTTTATTATTTATTTATAGATCACCATTCATCCATGGTGCTGACCTATTCCCTATTGACCCATATCACAGTCGCAATCAGGAGAACAATCCCCTGGATCACAGTCACAAGCAGGAGAACAATCCCCTTACATCAGTTACAACTGGAATTATTATCCTCCTTCATCACAATCACAACGTGTCAGAATATTTTCTTTATGCCAAAGTCACAACCAAGAGTATTTGTCACAGACACAATCCAGTAAGAACCAGACGAACAATCCTCTGTTCACACTACCAATTGTGACTGTGATGTCAATCTCACAACCGGTAGAAGGTCTCCCTACGTCACAGTCATTACCAGAGGAACAATTCTACTTAACAGCCACAAATGAGTGAGTGCAAATGAAATAGGTGCTTTACATTGCGCCCCTTCTATGAGCTAATTACAGGGGCTTGTGGTGGGTTATTTCCCCGCTCACCTTTCTGTGCTGTACTCCTCCGCACAACACCAGTTAGCGTTCAAATCCTCGGGCACCAGTCGCCTTCACCGTCACAGCTCCGGCCGTCTTTCCCCGAAACCGGAACTTGGTCACCGCAGGTCCTTTTGCTGTTGATCCCAGTCGGCCGGCACCCACAAGTCCTTCAGCCTTCGGTGTATGTTTCCAGCATTACAATTACTCCTCTCCTCACAGAGGGGAACCACATACAGAAAATACAAAAGTGCTCTATTTGGAGGAAGGTCACCTGAGAAAGACAGCTGCCAGTCTCTCAAAACGCATCGTGGCATATAAGGGAACACTAATAAGGATTTGGGTGCTGTAATTTCCTTCTCAGTACTCCATCCTTCGTTAGCGCTCCAAATACACCGCTTTTGTATTTTCTATACAAACGAGTGAGTGATTCACAAACCTCACAAGTGGTAGAGGCTAGCCCCTAGATCACAAGTGGAAGATCCTCATACCTTATGGATACACGTAGGGAAACAAACAACGGAAGTGAACAATCCCCCTATGTCACAGCCAGAAATGCAATTGATGTACATGACAATAACCAGGGCGCCTGCGCTCTCCCTACACCATAGTCACAATTAGGAGAATGAGCCCAATTAGTTTTCTAAATATTTTCAAAATATAAATCTGAAAACTGTGATGAGCATTTGTATTCAGCCTCCTGTAGTCTGATCCTCCTTAATAAAATTCTGAGTAACAATCTCCTCCAAAAGTCACATCATTAGTACATAGACTCCTCCTGGGTGATTTCTCCTCAATATAACTACAGATGTTCTGTGAAGCCTCAGAGGTTTGTGTGAGAACATCAGGGATCAAACAGCAACATGAAAACCAAGGAACACACCAGACATGTCAGGGTTCAAACATCATCATGAAAATCAAGGAACACAGGTCAGGGTTCAAACATCATCATGAAAATCAAGGAACACACCACAAACATCAGGGATCAAACAACATCATGAAAACCAATGAACCCCCCACCAGACATATCAGGGATCAAACAGCATCATGAAAACCAAAGAACCCCCCCACCAGACATGTCAGGGATCAAACAGCATTATTAAAACCAAGGAACACAGGTCAGGGTTCAAACATCATCATGAAAATCAAGGAACACACCACAAACATCAGGGATCAAACAACATCATGAAAACCAAAGAACCCCCCACCAGACATGTCAGGGATCAAACAGCATCATGAAAACCAAGCAACACACCAAACAGGTCAGGGATTAGGTTGTAAAAAAATAGCCCCAGCTCTGAACATGGACGGAGCTGAACGCAGGGAAATCTTGGAGGATAACTTGTTAGAGACTGGAAAAGATCTGAGACTGGCGCGTAGGTTCACCTTCCAACAAGACAATGACCCTAAACATCCTACAGATCTACAATGGAGGGTTTAGATCAGGGCATATTCCTGTGTGTGAACAGTCACTGTCCAGACCCAAATCCACCCAGACATCTCCATCCAATCACTGAGCAAGAACAAAAAAGAGGAAAATGTCACCTCCAGATGAGCAAAGCTGGAGACAGACCCCAAAACAGAGAAAGGCGTGTCACTGTGCAGTGAGAATGCTGATGAGGGAATGGCAGTTACTGGCAGAGTGACCAGGGAAGACTAGTCTGATCCTAGACATGGAACCCTGAATGGCCCTGGCCGCAACAGTAACTCTGATGGTGAGAAGGTTCGGGTCTCCAGCCTCTCTCTAGACTCCTCCACCAGCCCTGCGCTATTCCTCCTCACCTCCCTCCACAGTACCGGGATACAGCAACTCCAAAGGAAAGGACTTCAGCAACACAAACACACAGGTCTGCACAGCACGGCTTCCAGGCATAGAGTGAAACTCTATCAGCAGCAACACCTGGTGGAAGGAGAGACTACTTAAAGGCTAGGGGGAGATTTCAGGTGAGCCACACCCAACACTCACATCAACCAGCAGCTGAACATAAAAGTGAGTGCAGCTCTGGAGCACAACACCAGAAGCAAGCCCTTCACATCAATGTCTCATGCAGCCCTTAAAGGAAAACAACACATACAGCAGTATCCAGTGATGTCAGCACAAACTAAGCACGTGACAAGGTGGTCCTACAAAATGCTGACTTAGGGGGCTGAATACTAATACCAAACAAAGAAAGGTGGTCCTACAATATGCTCACTCAGGGGGCTGAATACAATTACAAGGCAGAGAAAGGTGGTCCTACAAAGTGCTCACTCAGGAGGCTGAATACAATTACAAGGCAGAGAAAGGTGGCCCTACAAAGTGCTGACTTAGAGGGATGAATACTAATACAAGACAGAGAAAGGTGGTCCTACAAAGTGCTGACTCAGGGGGTGAATACTAATACAAGACAGAGAAAGGTGGTCCTACAAAGTGCTGACTTAGAGGGATGAATACTAATACAAGACAGAGAAAGGTGGTCCTACAAAGTGCTGACTCAGGGGGTGAATACTAATACAAGACAGAGAAAGGTGGTCCTACAAAGTGCTGACTTGGGGCAGAATACTAATACAAGACAGAGAAAGGTGGTCCTACAAAGTGCTGACTCAGGGGGGTGAATACTAATACAACACAGAAAGGTGGTCCTACAAAGTGCTGACTTAGAGGGATGAATACTAATACAACACAGAGAAAGGTAGTCCTACAAAGTGCTCACTCAGGGGCTGAATACTAATACAAAACAAAGAAAGGTGGTCCTACAAAATGCTGACTCAGGGTGTGAATACAAATACAAGACAGAGAAAGGTGGTCCTACAAATTACTGACTCAGGGGGCTGAATACTATTACAAGGCAGAGAAAGGTGGCCCTACAAAGTGCTGACTCAGGGGGATGAATACTAATACAAGACAGAGAAAGGTGGTCCTACAAATTACTGACTCAGGGGGGGTGGAATATTAATACAAGACAGAGAAAGGTGGTCCTACAAAGTGCTGACTCAGGGGGTGAATACTAATACAAGACAGAGAAAGGTGGTCCTACAAAGTGCTGACTCAGGGGCTGAATACTAATACAAGACAGAGAAAGGTGGCCCTACAAAGTGCTGACTCAGGGGGATGAATACTAATACAAGACAGAGAAAGGTGGTCCTACAAATTACTGACTCAGGGGGTGAATACTAATACAAGACAGAGAAAGGTGGTCCTACAAATTACTGACTCAGGGGGGTGAATATTAATACAAGACAGAGAAAGGTGGTCCTACAAAGTGCTGACTTGGGGCAGAATACTAATACAAGAAAGAGAAAGGTGTCCCTACAAAGTGCTGACTACAGGGGGCTGAATACTAATGCAAGACAGAGAAAGGTGGTCCTACAAAGTGCTGAATTAGGGGGTGAATACTAATACAAGACAGAGGAAGGTGGTCCTACAAAGTGCTGAATTAGGGGGTGAATACTAATACAAGACAGAGGAAGGTGGTCCTACAAAGTGCTGACTCAGGGGGTGAATACTAATACAAGACAGAGAAAGGTGGTCCTACAAAGTGCTGACTCAGGGGGATGAATACTAATACAAGACAGAGAAAGGTGGTCCTACAAATTACTGACTCAGGGGGTGAATACTAATACAAGACAGAGAAAGGTGGTCCTACAAATTACTGACTCAGGGGGGGTGAATATTAATACAAGACAGAGAAAGGTGGTCCTACAAAGTGCTGACTCAGGGAGTGAATACTAATACAAGACAGAGCATGGTGGTCCTACAAAGTGCTGACTTGGGGCAGAATACTAATACAAGAAAGAGAAAGGTGTCCCTACAAAGTGCTGACTACAGGGGGGCTGAATACTAATGCAAGACAGAGAAAGGTGGTCCTACAAAGTGCTGAATTAGGGGTGAATACTAATACAAGACAGAGGAAGGTGGTCCTACAAAGTGCTGAATTAGGGGTGAATACTAATACAAGACAGAGGAAGGTGGTCCTACAAAGTACTGGCTCAGTACGTCACAGTCATAAGGGGGAGAACAATGTCCCTACATCACAGTCACAAGGTGGAGAATAATGACCCTACATGGAAACCTTTGGGTTTTCATTGTCTGGAATCCATAATCATCAACATTAACATAAATAAACACATGAAATAGATCCCCATGTGTGTAATGATGATATAATATATGTGTCTCAGTTTATGTATTGAATTACTGAAAAAAAAATTAACTTTTTGATGATATTCTAATTCATTGAGATGCTCCTGTAAGCCCCTAGGCCGACCTGTATAACATAAAAAAATAGCTTTTATTATACACCTGTGCGGGGCAGTCCGGTCCGATGGGCGTCACTGATCTTGATCTGGCGCCTCCTCTCTTCTTGCTTTGTGTGGATGATGCGTCCTGCAACTGACAATATGTCTTATATTCCAGGTTCTTCTTTTGCTGTGATTACTGCTTTGCACACTCTTGGCATTCTCTGGATGAGCTTCAAGAGGTAGTCACCGGAAATGGTCTTCACTTCACAGGTGCCCTGTCAGGGTTAATAAGTGGGATTTCTTGCCTTATAAATGGGGTTGGGACCATCAGTTGTGTTGCGCAGACGTCTGGTGGATACACAGCTGATCGTCCTACTGAATAGACTGGTAGAATTTGTATTATGGCAAGAAAAAAGCAGCTAAGAAAAGAAAAACGAGCGGCCGTCATTACTATAAGAAATGAAGGTCAGTCAGTCCGAAAAGGGCCATTGGCATATTGATCTTACCACGGTACAGAACCTTCTGGTGATACAAAATAATTAGTGAAAGGTCACACTCTCTTAGGGCTGAGGGTTCGTGCCTCGGCCTAATAACCGCTGCTACAGGAGGAGAAGGACTAAGAGAATAAAACACTACACTGACAATATAAAAGTGCACACACAAAGCAAAATAGGACACATAAGGGGCCCACTCACATATTACACACACGTCAATGACATGTCTACATATGCAGGCTTTACAAACTAAACAAGCAATCATTTAAAAACAAGAAAAATATTGGGAAACACCTCAGTGTGAACAGAAGCCGCTCCTCCGCACAAAGACTTGCCCGCATTTGTGTATTTTGGTATGTCCAACAGTAGGTCAAATATGGGAATGATCATCCTTGTATAGGCATAGCATTTCTCAGGATGGCTATGTAATTGACCATACAGCCTATGAAAGTGGCCACAAGAGCTACGCTGAAGGAGGAGCAGTTTGTTGTCCTGTAAAATTTGTAGCAAATATTTAACATGGGACTGATGTGTCGCCATATCGGGAGAGTAGATCAAAATATCATCCAAGTAAACTATCACAAATCTACCCACCAAATGATGGAAAATATCATTCACAAAGTGCTGGAAAACTGCAGGGGCATTAGTGAGACCGAAGGGCATCACAAGACTCTCACAATGGCCCTCACGGTTATTAAAAGCAGTCTGTCATTCATCCCCCTCTCTGATTCTAATCAGGTTGTCGGCCCCCTCAAATCCAACTTGGAGAATCATTTTGCTCCCACAATCTGAACAAATCAGGAATCAGAGGGAGGATATGGATCACGGACCGTTATCTGATTCAATTCCCGGAAATCTAAACAAGGACGGAGGCCCCCATCTTTCCTGCCGCGACTGGTGAAGATGAGGGTCTGATATGTGGTGGTGGAGCTCCAGGTCCAATGGTAGTGGAGCGCCGGGTGGAGTGGTGGTGGAGCGCCGGGTCCAGTGGTGGTGGAGCGCCGGGTCCAGTGGTGATGGAGCGCCGGGTTTCCAGTGGTGGTGGAGCGCTGGGTCCAGTGGTGGTGGAGCGCTGGGTCCAGTGGTGGTGGAGGAGCGCCTGGTCCAGTGATGGTGGAGCACATGGGTCCAGTGGTGTTGAGGCGGCACTGTGGTCATTGTAGGTTGTAGGCTGCTCTGAAGAGATGGTTTTCAGGTACCACTTGAAGGTTCCGAGTGTGGGGGACAGTTGGACGTTTTGGGGTTCAGAGTTCCAGAGGATGGGGATGCTCGGGCGAAGTCTTGCAGGCGGTTAGATGAGAAACATACAAGTGTGGAGGAGGAGGAGGAGGTCTTGGGAGAATCAAAGATTACGAGTTGGATGATATCGGGAGATTAGCTCAGAGATATATGGGGGGGACAGATTGTGGACGGCTTTGTAAGTCAGTGATAGGAGTCTGAATTGAATGCACTGGGGAATGATGAGAACAAGCACTAGTAGTTTAGTAGATTGAGGGATGAGGAAGGGACGGATTCTGGAAATATTCTTGAGTTGGAGGCGGCAGGAGGTGGTGAGAGCTTGGATGTGCGATGTGAAGGACAAGGCAGAGTCAAGGGTTACTCCGAGGCAGCGGAACCCAGGTACAGGGCAAAGTGTGGTGTCATTTATTGTGATAGATCAGGTAAGGAAGGTGTGTGAGGAGGGGGAAAGATGAGGAGTTCAGTTATGTCTACATTGGAGTTTCAGAAAGCGAGAGGAGAAGGAGGAGGATATGACTGATAGACACTCCGGGATTGTGGACAGCAGAGAGGAGGAGGAGGATATGGCTGATAGACACTCCGGGATTCTGGACAGCAGAGAGGAGGAGGAGGATATGGCTGATAGACACTCCGGGATTCTGGACAGCAGAGAGGAGGAGGAGGATATGGCTGATAGACACTCCGGGATTCTGGACAGCAAGAGGAGGAGGAGGATATGGCTGATAGACACTCCGGGATTCTGGACAGCAGAGAGGAGGAGGAGGATATGGCTGATAGACACTCCAGGATTCTGGACAGCAGAGAGGAGGAGGAGGATATGGCTGATAGACACTCCGGGATTCTGGACAGCAGAGAGGAGGAGGAGGATATGGCTGATAGACACTCCGGGATTCTGGACAGCAGAGAGGAGGAGGAGGATATGGCTGATAGACATCCGGGATTCTGGACAGCAGAGAGGAGGAGGAGGATATGGCTGATAGACACTCCGGGATTCTGGACAGCAGAGAGGAGGAGGAGATGGCTGATAGACACTCCGGGATTCTGGACAGCAGAGAGGAGAAGGAGGAGGATATGGCTGATAGACACTCCGGGATTCTGGACAGCAGAGAGGAGGAGGAGGATATGGCTGATAGACACTCCGGGATTCTGGACAGCAGAGAGGAGGAGGAGGAGGATATGGCTGATAGACACTCCGGGATTCTGGACAGCAGAGAGGAGGAGGAGGAGGATATGGCTGATAGACACTCCGGGATTCTGGACAGCAGAGAGGAGGAGGAGGATATGGCTGATAGACACTCCGGGATTCTGGACAGCAGAGAGGAGGAGGAGGATATGGCTGATAGACACTCCGGGATTCTGGACAGCAGAGAGGAGGAGGAGGATATGGCTGATAGACACTCCGGGATTCTGGACAGCAGAGAGGAGGAGGAGGAGGATATGGCTGATAGACACTCCGGGATTCTGGACAGCAGAGAGGAGGAGGAGGATATGGCTGATAGACACTCTGGGATTCTGGATAGCAGAGAGGAGGAGGAGGATATGGCTGATAGACACTCCGGGATTCTGGACAGCAGAGAGGAGGAGGAGGATATGGCTGATAGACATGCCGGGATTCTGGACAGCAGAGAGGAGGAGGAGGATATGGCTGATAGACACTCCGGGATTCTGGACAGCAGAGAGGAGAAGGAGGAGGATATGGCTGATAGACACTCCGGGATTCTGGACAGCAGAGAGGAGGAGGAGGAGGATATGGCTGATAGACACTCCGGGATTGTGGACAGCAGAGAGGAGGAGGAGGATATGGCTGATAGACACGCCGGGATTCTGGACAGCAGAGAGGAGGAGGAGGATATGGCTGATAGACACTCCGGGATTCTGGACAGCAGAGAGGAGAAGGAGGAGGATATGGCTGATAGACACTCCGGGATTCTGGACAGCAGAGAGGAGAAGGAGGAGGATATGGCTGATAGACACTCCGGGATTCTGGACAGCAGAGAGGAGGAGAAGGAGGAGGATATGGCTGATAGACACTCCGGGATTCTGGACAGCAGAGAGGAGGAGGAGGAGGAGGATATGGCTGATAGACACTCCGGGATTCTGGACAGCAGAGAGGAGGAGGAGGAGGAGGATATGGCTGATAGACACTCCGGGATTGTGGACAGTAGAGAGGAGGAGGAGGATATGGCTGATAGACACTCCGGGATTCTGGACAGCAGAGAGGAGGAGGAGGAGGAGGATATGGCTGATAGACACTCCGGGATTGTGGACAGTAGAGAGGAGGAGGAGGAGGAGGATATGGCTGATAGACACTCCGGGATTGTGGACAGCAGAGAGGAGGAGGAGGAGGAGGATATGGCTGATAGACACTCCGGGATTGTGGACAGTAGAGAGGAGGAGGAGGAGGAGGATATGGCTGATAGACACTCCGGGATTGTGGACAGTAGAGAGGAGGAGGAGGAGGAGGATATGGCTGATAGACACTCCGGGATTGTGGACAGCAGAGAGGAGGAGGAGGAGGAGGATATGGCTGATAGACACTCCGGGATTGTGGACAGCAGAGAGGAGGAGGAGGAGGAGGATATGGCTGATAGACACTCCGGGATTGTGGACAGTAGAGAGGAGGAGGAGGAGGAGGATATGGCTGATAGACACTCCGGGATTGTGGACAGCAGAGAGGAGGAGGAGGAGGAGGATATGGCTGATAGACACTCCGGGATTGTGGACAGCAGAGAGGAGGAGGAGGAGGAGGATATGGCTGATAGACACTCCGGGATTCTGGACAGCAGAGAGGAGGAGGAGGAGGATATGGCTGATAGACACTCCGGGATTCTGGACAGCAGAGAGGAGGAGGAGGAGGAGGATATGGCTGATAGACACTCCGGGATTCTGGACAGCAGAGAGGAGGAGGAGGAGGATATGGCTGATAGACACTCCGGGATTCTGGACAGCAGAGAGGAGGAGGAGGAGGAGGATATGGCTGATAGACACTCCGGGATTGTGGACAGTAGAGAGGAGGAGGAGGAGGAGGATATGGCTGATAGACACTCCGGGATTGTGGACAGCAGAGAGGAGGAGGAGGAGGAGGATATGGCTGATAGACACTCCGGGATTGTGGACAGCAGAGAGGAGGAGGAGGATATGGCTGATAGACACTCCGGGATTCTGGACAGCAGAGAGGAGGAGGAGGATATGGCTGATAGACACTCCGGGATTCTGGACAGCAGAGAGGTAGATCTGAGGGTCATCAGTGTACAGGTGATACTGGAAGCCATGGGGCTGTATGAGGTGTCCTAGGCCAAGGGTATAGACTATAGATGGAGAAAAGTAGACAATAAACTATATCAACACTCAAGAACATAAACATGATGTGTGTATATGTCATTGGTTGGGTTCTGCGCTGAACTATGGTTTGGATGGACATTAATGATATATTATTGTTTGTCGTCACTTATTCCCATGGATGATGGATGTGTCTGGGGGGTTGAGGATATGAGTTTTGCACCGTATCATGGTGCGGGAAGGTTTGGCTGTTTTGTGTGGCCTGTATGTGTTTGTGGCAGACGTACAAAATCAGACCTGTTTTGTGTAATATTTGCCCCCTTACAGCCTTTGTGAAGGGTAGGTAGGGCCACACTGTGCCTTGGCCAATTATTAATGGGTTGGGCAAAGTGAACGCCTTGTGTGTCTGGTGTTTGCCTTGTGTCAGTCCCGGATCCTGATTATTCGTGTGTCCCACCAGTTTGTTGTGTTGGACAGGTGGCATTTAGCATAATGTTGTGACATGTAAAGGGAGCCTCTGCCTCAATGGTTGCCCCAGCGGACAGGGATTATGAGGCCTCTTATGTATTTTATGATGATGATGAGGGTGTCTGGGTTGTTACGGTGTTTGTCATGCCAAGCAAATTGCCACTTTTCTAGAAGGTTAAATAGCACCCGGGATTGTTTGGGGGCTCACATGTATCCAGGACAATGTGGACTGCAGCCCTTGCAGGATCCTGAGTGAGCGGGGAATCTCCCGCAAGTAATTGCACTTACAGTCACACAAGGTAACACTCGAGTCCACGTCGCACCTTAGGTTTGTGCTGGATCATTGCCTGTCTGCCACACTAGAGGAAAGAGGGGGCATTGGGCTGGGGAGAGAGGGTCAGTCACTTTGCCCTTGCTCCCCTGGTGGCTGGTGCTGTGATTTGGATAAAGGTGCAGCATTGGACTGGCATTCGGGTGACGGTGACTCTGGTGCTGCAGATGACGTCATATTATCTTCCTGGGTCACAGCCCTCGTCCCCACAATGGCCGATCGGTGTGGTATTGTGACTCTGAGGCATAATGATGTCTCACGTTGCTGTCACTTCTACAAAGCAGCATGTACATTCAATTGTAACATGTGACATATTGTAACCACACAATAGTATGTGATGGTCTTAGGTGTGAGGAAATGTAGCCGGATAACATATATGTATTGGGTTCTCCTGGCGCCTCCGAACCACTTGGTGGAATATTCTTTAATTCACAGCGATATTGGTCACCGCAACTTCGCCATCTCTTATGGCCACTTTACACACCAACTTCTGACCAACTTCTAACCAACTTACTGGCTGCAGTGAAATCATGGATACGTTGTTACATTTGTACACAGCCACAAAATGGAACAATGTGTCCATGATTTCACTGCAACCAGAGATCTGTTCAGACGTTGGACAGGTAAGTTGGTGTGTGTAAAGTGGCCTTTATCAGCCAGGTCAGGTGCATTTCACAAAATGAGCAGGAAAAGTTACTGTGCCAAATTCACATTTCACATACACTGAAAACTGTATTCTGGAAAACATGATGTAAGAATGTAAATAATATGTTCCCAAGGTAGATCATCACGGGAAGTTCTCATAACATGGGAAGAGTTGCCCCATGTGTCCTCCTCCGGTCTGTGTGGTCTCTGGGATCTCACACTTCAGGCCTTTCCTGGACGATCAGCATCTCCACATTGATGCTGTCACACATGTTTCTCAGCTCCGCGGGGGTGTGGCTCGGAGGAGTAATCACTTCAGCCTGTTACTTGCTGATTGGTCATGTGACGCCTCCTTTGCAGGTTTTATTACTGTGTTCTGAGTGTTTCAGCTGTGGAAAAAACGCATCGCACACAGATGGTCCATGTGTGGTCCGTGTGCGGTCCGTGTGTGGTCCATGTGTGGTCCGTGTGTGGTCCGTGTGCGGTCCGTGTGTGGTCCGTGTGCGGTCCGTGTGCGGTCCGTGTGTAGTCCATGTGCGGTCCGTGTGTGGTCCGTGTGCGGTCCGTGTGTGGTCCGTGTGCGGTCCGTGTGTGGTCCGTGTGTGGTCCGTGTGCGGTCTGTGTGTGGTCCGTGTGCGGTCCGTGTGTGCCCCGTGTGTGGTCCGTGTGTGGTCCGTGTGCGGTCCGTGTGCGGTCCATGTGTGGTCCGTGTGTGGTCCGTCTGCGGTCCGTGTGCAGCCAAATATTTTGTCTGACCAATGGACTTGCATTGGTGAGTCTCACACATTAATCGCAGACTGTCACACCATGTTGCAGCTTATTTCTCATCCAGAATCTGCATGAGAATACAGCGTCGGACACTCACCAATGTGTCTCAGACATTGATTAACATTTGTCCAACTGCAATGGAAGATTGTCTGACATTGCACCCGTCCGTGTGTCCCGCCAGTGTGTCCGTGCCCTTACGGTCAGGATATTTGTTCACATACAGGGACGTGTGTAAATCTGTCAGAAACTTCTCATCAAGTCTGCGGAATCTTCTCCAGCTTCCAACCTAACGAGTGTTATCAGATTGTAGATGGATCACGTAATGTGACGAGAGTATGAAGAGCTGGGATGAGCTGACTGCTGCCAACCACAGGAAAATGATGGAAAACAAGTCATAAAATAGTGACAGTAATGGCCGATCCTGCAGCACATATTTGTCTTTTATGGAAAACAATCCCAGTTACCTCTTGAGCGAGATATATATATAGATAGATATGGTGCCATTTGCTTCACAATGAAAGGAGTATTATCATGTTATTTGATTGCTTTTGTTAGAAAGAGCAAGTCAGTTGCAAACTTGCTTATTTTTAGAAAAAATTCCAAGGGCCCCTGAAATGATAAAATGTAGGATCTTTCCTTCCTTATTTTCATGCTCTTTCTGTTCTCATACTCCAACAATGAGATCTTTTACATGTTGTACAGTAGGTTTCCATAGAGCCCGGCAATATGTGCATAGTAGTTACATTACTGGTGTGGTGGAGGAACACTAGGGGCATGAAAAACGGAGCGTTTTGTACGCTAGCCATTTCTGCATCACGTATTTGTCTGCAGTGCGAGTGGGGGGCATTTGCAGTGTGAGTACGATTTTTCAGTCACAAACAGCGATCCGTGTGTAAGGTGTTTTTGAGGAAGGGCGTGATTGGCCGCCCCCAAGCTCTGCCCAGCAGCACCAAGGCTGTTCCTAGATTCCAATCAAGGACCAATTTGGGAGCTATTTAAGGCTGCTTTCACATCAGCGGTGAAAAAACCACATATGCCGCGATTAACACATAACCGCTGCACTTGCGGCACAGTTGCGGCAAGCCCCATGCAATGTCTATGGGGCTTGCGGTAAGGGTGCGGCAGGTGCGGTATCGGCACTTGCGGCAGGTGCGGCCGCAAAAAACCCGCGGCTGACCGCGTTTTTTTCCGCGGCCGCACACGCGGCAAGTGCCGATACCGCACCTGCCGCACCCTTACCGCAAGCCCCATAGACATTGCATGGGGCTTGCCGCAACTGTGCCGCAAGTGCAGCGGTTATGTGGTAATCGCGGCAGATGCGTTTTTTTCACCACATCTGCCGCAATCGGCAAAAACCACTAATGTGAAAGTAGCCTAACTGATCCCAAGAATCATTCACCTCGCCATGCCCCTCGATGAGTACAATCTCAACATTGAGATGTCTGGCCATCTTACTTCCACAGGATCTGACAATTACGCCACTCACACACAGCTTAATAGGGGCCGTGAGTGCAGGTGCACTTTAGAATTGGAATCAGCTTGTACTTCCTGTTTTGCTGATCACGTACAAGCGTATTTCACGCATGTAACTCGCCTCATCTGCTGTTTTGATGTGAGAAAAACACGCACCCATTGACTTTCATTGCCCGCACGCGCGCCGAAATCGCACTCAAACGCAGCATGCTGCGAGTGGGATCGTAATGCGAGAGGCGGCCGCGGAAAACGCACCACTGTGCCCTGGCCAATTTCTTAACAGCAGTGCGAGTGACATGCGTTTTTTCTCGCGAGTCTCACGCCAGTGTGCCTCCCGCATAGGAGTTAAGGCTGAAGGCACACGGTCATGAATCAAACACGGAGCGTGTTTGAAGCACGACAGTGATGAGAGTGTGATGCGTGTTTTGGGTGTGTGTGGTGCGAGTGTTGAGTGTGGCTGTATGTATGTGAGTGTGCTGCGATTGTGAGGTGTGAGTGTGTGTATGGTGCGTGATTGTGATGCAGTCCATGGTCCTGAAAGACCGTGGGCTTCATTTACCAGCATATTCAAACTCTGAGGCTGTCAAAGCCGCAGAGTATGAATGTGCCGCTTTCCCAGTACAGTAATGAATCATCTTGCACCGCTGTATCAGCGGTGCAAGATGATTATGATAAACCCAGCTGCTGGGCACCTCTTTTAAATGTACAAGGTTAAACTGCATATGCAGCATCTTTGCGGCATATGAGCACCAATGCTGCATATGCGGTAGTTAACCCGGTTAATAAAGTGTTATTATGTGTATAATATGTTGGCACCATGTCTCTAGGGAGTGACCACCCTCCCTAGAGACATGGTGCCCAAATTCATTGGTAGTTAAGGGGTTAATTGCATATTTTTCTGATTTGCCAGCATTTGTCGGCTTTTTGTAATCATTGCTGAAAGCCGGCGGCTCCTGGCTGTCAGTGCGCTGTATGCTACGCAGTTAGCGTAAGCACATTGCTGGGCAGCGTCCTCAATGAGGAGCTGTCCCAGGTTCTTATGCTAATGGCGTACTGCACCCACCGCTCTCCATGGTGCTGAACAATTCAGCATCAGCTCCATGGCGAGGCCACCAGAGTTTCAATGTGCGCTGGCCATGGAGCTGATGCTGAATTCTTCAGCACCATGGAGAGCGGTGGGTACAGTACGCCATTAGCGTAAGAACCTGGGACAGCTCCTCATTGAGGACGCTGCCCAGCAATGTGCTTACGCTAACTGCGTAGCATACTGACAGCCAGGAGCCGCCGGCTTTCAGCAATGATTACAAAAAGCCGACAAATCAGAAAAATATGCAATTAACCCCTGAACTACCAATGAATTTAGGCACCATGTCTCTAGGGAGGGAGGTCACTCCCTAGAGACATGGTGCCAACATATTATACACATAATAACCCTTTATTAAGCAGGTTAACTACCGCATATGCAGCATCTGTGCTCATATGCCACACAGATGCTGCATAGGCAGTTTAACCCCGTAAATTTAAAAGAGGAGCCCAGCAGCTGGGTTTATCATAATCATCTTGGACCGCTAACACAGCGGTGCAAGATGATTCATTACTGCACCAGAATGTAACATATACTTTTAATGGGCACTCACGCGTGGAAATCGCGTGCAATTATAACTTCACTATTTGGGTTTTTTATTCCTCCCCTGTGGGCTTGTCTTTCTGCTGTAAACCGAACTCCCCCAAGGTAAGTCTGGATGAGTGTGGGGAGGGGGTTTGGCTTATAGCAAAAAAACAAGCCCACAGGGGAGGAATAAAAACCCCAGATAGTGACGTCATGCTGCACTGTCGTATATATGGTTACATCTTAGTGGCTGGTTCCCTGTAAGGCACTTAATGTCATTTCCATCTGGTTGTCATGCCCAGTCGAGGGAATGTACAGCGTATGGCGCACACAGAGGACAACACCAGGGAACATGACAGCAAAGGCCCTAATATTAGTAAAGGGAGGCGAAGGTCACCTCCTACCTGAGGCTGATCCGGCACTCCCTAACGTCCCTAAACAGGTTCTTAACCACCCCCCCCCCCAATTACTGTCATATGCCTACGTCCTCACTGGCCCTGGACTCACCCTGCCTGATATCTGGGCCAGCAAGGCACTGGCCTCGCTACTACAATAAAACACAAGGGAGGTAAGAAACAGCTGAAATTAGACACAAGCAATCTTCAATCGCTCCAATAAGAACTTCACTACATCATTAGCAACTAACCCCCTAAACGGGTCCTTCCCCCTTTGCGCTCACATGCTTAGACCCTTGCTGGCCCTCCACTCATGCTGGGTAGCATGCAGCACAGCGAGGACACTAGTCTCACTACTACAATAAAACACCTCAAGGGAGGTAAGAAACAACTGGGAAAAGGCACAACAAACAATCTTCACCTGCTCCAATAGGAACGTCTCTATGTCAACAGTGACTAACTCCATAGCAGAGACAGGCTCCTTCAGAGTGGTCAGTACACAGGATATAACCGGCACTGAATAGGAGCCAAGAGAATGTATATATAGAAGAAGAGTGTGGTCACAAGGGGCTACAGCTGAGATACAGACAGATGAGAAAGGGTCCTGAACCCTTTCAGTACAAAAAGAAAGTAAATCCACTTCAATCTGTGATCAATTATGCATTGTGACCTTCTCATGTAAGATCCCCTAGAGGTCTGACAAGGATGTGACGCACCTGTGACACTAGCAGCTTTAGTGTTTAGGGTTGCTCGATGTGCATTGCTGTGAGACGTGGATGGGGCATATTGTTGAAGGATGGAGAAATGAAATGTAGGAATAATCCAGACAAGGCGGTAGTCAGGATCTACTCGTCTTTATTGAAGGCTGAATGTGCCATGGACTCAGTACAGCTACATACTACATGTCTTATTACACGCCTCTCCATGAAAGGCTCCTGGAGCTGAAGTCCTCTGTCCTCCTGGATTACACTGGGGCATGGCTACAGGGAGAGTGTTCAGGCGTTGTGTGGCGTGCCGGACAGCTAGCGGACTACACTTTAGGTCTGTTCCTATGTTTCAGCGTGGTTATGGTGTGGGATCACAGGATGGAGCCGTTCTGGGGTAGATCCGCCTTACCCCCATCTCTGTCCTGTTGGACTCCAGATCCAGTATGAAGATGACCTATATGTACGGCTTGGAACTGGGCAGACTGAATGAAGACCATAGATCACGTAGAGGACGTGGCTTGTAGTGGCATCTGCTGAGGAGATCTTCAGAAGCAACGGGCGAAGAGCGAGGACTCCACCATTTCTGAACAGGTTTGGGATCTCCTTGGTGAGTTTGGGTAAGCTACAGGAATGAGTCATGTCTACTACCCATTCTGGACCCTGCTGTGCCTCCTGCAATGATGGAGTTTGGCTATTCATTGTATTGACCAATGCAGAGGTCATCTCTTGGCTAATTAGCTGGTGCATAATTACTCATTCCCAGAGATGAGAATAACAGGTTAGATATTGGCTCCTCCAAGCAGAGAGGATGCCATAGACACGTGCCCTGGGAAGAGCGGGCTGGGGGTGGCTCGGTGGATAACCTTGCTACCCCAATTAGTCTCATGAGCAGCTCAGCTGAACAGATTTAGAGCCGATTCGGGGCAGGAGAGCCTCAAATAACATCATCATCTGTGATTTCTCCCAGTAACCAGAAGGTCTTCATCTTCCCTTTACCCTGGAAAAGACAAGAAAAAAGAATGTAAGATGAGGATTTACCAGAACGTTTAGAATCAGAAGCCGCACATCTGTGTGTATACATGCAATATAACATGTCTGTGCAAAATATCACTACAAAGTCCAGCTATCCACCACACTGCAGCTGTGAAGAATGTGCATACATCAAATGAGCAATAAGAGACAGAGCTTGGGTGTGAGACTCATGCTGTGAGAGGGAAGGATCGGGAGGCCATGTTACATTCTCCTCCTCAGTGTGTGACTCATGCTGTGAGAGGGAAGGAGCAGGCGGTCAGGTTACATTCTCCTCCTCAGTGTGTGTGACTCATGCTGTGAGAGGGAAGGAGCAGGCGGTCAGGTTACATTCTCCTCCTCAGTGTGTGACCCATGCTGTGAGAGGGAAGGAGCAGGAGGTCATGTTACATTCTCCTCCTCAGTGTGTGTGTGAGACTCATGCTGTGAGAGGGAAGGAGCAGGAGGTCAGGTTACATTCTCCTCCTCAGTGTGTGTGTGACCCATGCTGTGAGAGGGAAGGAGCAGGAGGTCAGGTTACACTCTCCTCCTCAGTGTGTGTGTGACCCATGCTGTGAGAGGGAAGGAGCAGGAGGTCAGGTTACATTCTCCTCCTCAGTGTGAGTGTGACTCATGCTGTGAGAGGGAAGGAGTGAGAGGTCATGTTACATTCTCCTCCTCAGTGTGTGTGTGACCCATGCTGTGAGAGGGAAGGAGCCGGAGGTCAGGTTACATTCTCCTCCTCAGTGTGTGTGTGACTCATGCTGTGAGAGGGAAGGAGCAGGAGGTCAGGTTACATTCTCCTCCTCAGTGTGTGTGACTCATGCTGTGAGAGGGAAGGAGCAGGAGGTCAGGTTACATTCTCCTCCTCAGTGTGTGTGACTCATGCTGTGAGAGGGAAGGAGCAGGAGGTCATGTTACATTCTCCTCCTCAGTGTGTGTGTGAGACTCATGCTGTGAGAGGGAAGGAGCAGGAGGTCAGGTTACATTCTCCTCCTCAGTGTGTGTGTGACTCATGCTGTGAGAGGGAAGGAGCAGGAGGTCAGGTTACATTCTCCTCCTCAGTGTGTGTGTGAGACTCATGCTGTGAGAGGGAAGGAGCAGGAGGTCAGGTTACATTCTCCTCCTCAGTGTGTGTGTGAGACTCATGCTGTGAGAGGGAAGGAGCAGGAGGTCAGGTTACATTCTCCTCCTCAGTGTGTGTGACTCATGCTGTGAGAGGGAAGGAGCAGGAGGTCAGGTTACATTCTCCTCCTCAGTGTGTGTGTGACTCATGCTGTGAGAGGGAAGGAGCAGGAGGTCAGGTTACATTCTCCTCCTCAGTGTGTGTGTGAGACTCATGCTGTGAGAGGGAAGGAGCAGGAGGTCATGTTACATTCTCCTCCTCAGTGTGTGTGTGAGACTCATGCTGTGAGAGGGAAGGAGCAGGAGGTCAGGTTACATTCTCCTCCTCAGTGTGTGTGTGAGACTCATGCTGTGAGAGGGAAGGAGCAGGAGGTCAGGTTACATTCTCCTCCTCAGTGTGTGTGTGAGACTCATGCTGTGAGAGGGAAGGAGCAGGAGGTCAGGTTACATTCTCCTCCTCAGTGTGTGTGTGAGACTCATGCTGTGAGAGGGAAGGAGCAGGAGGTCAGGTTACATTCTCCTCCTCAGTGTGTGTGTGAGACCCATGCTGTGAGAGGGAAGGAGCAGGAGGTCAGGTTACATTCTCCTCCTCAGTGTGTGTGTGAGACTCATGCTGTGAGAGGGAAGGAGCAGGAGGTCAGGTTACATTCTCCTCCTCAGTGTGTGTGTGAGACTCATGCTGTGAGAGGGAAGGAGCAGGAGGTCAGGTTACATTCTCCTCCTCAGTGTGTGTGTGAGACCCATGCTGTGAGAGGGAAGGAGCAGGAGGTCAGGTTACATTCTCCTCCTCAGTGTGTGTGTGACTCATGCTGTGAGAGGGAAGGAGCAGGAGGTCAGGTTACATTCTCCTCCTCAGTGTGTGTGTGAGACTCATGCTGTGACAAGAAATAATAGAGTAGACTGTTAACTGGTTCTCCTTTTCCTGTCACTTTTATTGATGTGACCTTTGTATTTTGCTTTATTTTACCTTCATTTCTATATCTCCCCGAAGTTCCAGTTGAAAGCAGCTGAACTCATCTAAGACTTCTTTGGTGGCTGAAGAAATATGGATCTTAAGTGCTGAGGAAATAAGAAAACATGAAGAGAAAGTGCCCAATCATGTCATAGTCCAGGAACGTGGTGGAGATCATCACTGCCTTCATTCTACAGTGTGGAGTCCAGGGCTGTGGAGTCAGGGGCGGATGGTTGGCACTTCACAGCCACGGTAATGGAGGCGGAATCGTGGAGTCGGCTTGAGGTAAATAGAGGATTTGGAGTCAGATTTTTGGCTTAGGCCCCTTCACACCACGGATTTTCCCTGATCAGGTTCGATCAGGTTTGTGTGTCAAAACTAGGAGAGGAACCAGGAGAGGAGCCAGGAGAGGAAACCAGGAGAGGAACCAGGAGAGGAACCAGGGGAGGAACCAGGAGAGGAACCAGGAGAGGAGCCAGGAGAGGAGCCAGGGGAGGAGCCAGGAGAGGAGCCAGGAGAGGAACCAGGAGAGGAGCCAGGGGAGGAGCCAGGAGAGGAGCCAGGAGAGGAACCAGGAGAGGAGCCAGGAGAGGAGCCAGGAGAGGAACCAGGAGAGGAACCAGGAGAGGAGCCAGGAGAGGAACCAGGAGAGGAGCCAGGAGAGGAGCCAGGAGAGGAACCAGGAGAGGAGCCAGGAGAGGAGCCAGGAGAGGAGCCAGGAGAGGAACCAGGAGAGGAGCCAGGAGAGGAACCAGGAGAGGAGCCAGGAGAGGAACCAGGAGAGGAACCAGGAGAGAAGCCAGGGGAGGAGCCAGGGGAGGAGCCAGGGGAGGAACCAGGAGAGGAACCAGGAGAGGAACCAGGAGAGGAGCCAGGAGAGGAGCCAGGGGAGGAGCCAGGAGAGGAACCAGGAGAGGAGCCAGGAGAGGAGCCAGGAGAGGAACCAGGAGAGGAGCCAGGAGAGGAGCCAGGAGAGGAGCCAGGAGAGGAGCCAGGAGAGGAACCAGGGGAGGAACCTGGAGAGGAACCAGGAGAGGAACCAGGAGAGGAGCCAGGAGAGGAGCCAGGAGAGGAGCCAGGGGAGGAGCCAGGAGAGGAACCAGGAGAGGAGCCAGGAGAGGAACCAGGAGAGGAGCCAGGAGAGGAGCCAGGAGAGGAACCAGGAGAGGAACCAGGGGAGGAACCAGGAGAGGAGCCAGGAGAGGAACCAGGAGAGGAACCAGGAGAGGAGCCAGGGGAGGAGCCAGGAGAGGGGCCAGGAGAGGGGCCAGGAGAGGAGCCAGGAGAGGAGCCAGGAGAGGAACCAGGAGAGGAGCCAGGAGAGGAGCCAGGAGAGGAGCCAGGAGAGGAGCCAGGAGAGGAACCAGGAGAGGAGCCAGGAGAGGAACCAGGAGAGGAGCCAGGAGAGGAGCCAGGAGAGGAGCCAGGAGAGGAACCAGGAAAGGAGCCAGGAGAGGAACCAGGAGAGGAAACCAGGAGAGGAGAGCCAGGAGAGGAGAGCCAGGAGAGGAACCAGGAGAGGAGCCAGGAGAGGAACCCAGGAGAGGAACCAGGAGAGGAGCCAGGAGAGGAGTCAGGAGAGGAACCAGGAGAGGAGCCAGGAGAGGAAACCAAGAGAGGAACCAAGAGAGGAACCAGGAGAGGAACCAGGAGAGGAACCAGGAGAGGAACCAAGAGAGGAACCAGGAGAGGAACCAGGAGAGGAGCCAGGAGAGGAGCCAGGAGAGGAGCCAGGAGAGGAAACCAGGAGAGGAACCAAGAGAGGAACCAGGAGAGGAGCCAGGAGAGGAACCAGGAGAGGAGCCAGGAGAGGAACCAGGAGAGGAACCCAGGAGAGGAACCAGGAGAGGAGCCAGGAGAGGAACCAGGAGAGGAACCCAGGAGAGGAACCAGGAGAGGGGCCAGGAGAGGAGCCAGGAGAGGAACCAGGAGAGGGGCCAGGAGAGGGACTTTCAGAGAAAAGCTATTATTGAAAGGTTGACACCTGTTCTGAGTTTTGTAGACACTCCTGCTTTTGATACAGAAACCTGATCGAACCTGATCAGGAAAAAAACGTGGTGTGAAGGGGGCCTTAGTGAGGAACCAGGAGAGGAACCAGGAGAGGAGCCAGGAGAGGAAACCAAGAGAGGAACCAAGAGAGGAACCAAGAGAGGAACCAGGAGAGGAACCAGGAGAGGAACCCAGGAGAGGAACCAAGAGAGGAACCAGGAGAGGAACCAGGAGAGGAACCAGGAGAGGAGCCAGGAGAGGAGCCAGGAGAGGAAACCAGGAGAGGAACCAAGAGAGGAACCAGGAGAGGAGCCAGGAGAGGAACCAGGAGAGGAGCCAGGAGAGGAACCAGGAGAGGAACCAGGAGAGGAACCAAGAGAGGAACCAGGAGAGGAGCCAGGAGAGGAACCAGGAGAGGAGCCAGGAGAGGAACCAGGAGAGGAACCCAGGAGAGGAACCAGGAGAGGAGCCAGGAGAGGAACCAGGAGAGGAACCCAGGAGAGGAACCAGGAGAGGGGCCAGGAGAGGAGCCAGGAGAGGACCCAGGAGAGGAACCAGGAGAGGGGCCAGGAGAGGGACTTTCAGAGAAAAGCTATTATTGAAAGGTTGACACCTGTTCTGAGTTTTGTAGACACTCCTGCTTTTGATACAGAAACCTGATCGAACCTGATCAGGAAAAAAACGTGGTGTGAAGGGGGCCTTAGTGACTCCACAGCCCCAGTTGTACAGTGTGAGTCGTGCAGTTGGAGTACATTTCGATGGAGTCGGATTGAGGGAGATTGAGGAGTCAGATAACTGGCTTAGTGACTCCACAGCCCCGTTGTGCAGTCTGAGTCGTGGAGTTGGAGTCCATTTTGGTGGAGTCAGATTTAGAGAGATTGAGGAGTCAGAGTCAGATGTTTGGCTTATTGATTTCACAGACCCGGCTGTGCAGTTTGAGTCGTGGAGTTGGAGTCAGATTCAGAGAGATTGAGGAGTCAGAGTCAGATAATTGGCTTAGTGACTCCACAGCCCCGGTTGTGCAGTCTGAGTTGTGGAGTTGGAGTCCATTTTGTGGAGTCCATTTTGGTGGAGTCAGATTGAGGGAGATTGAGGAGTCAGAGTCACATGTTTGGCTTAGTGGCTCCACCGCCCCGGTTGTGCAGTCTGAGTCGTGGAGTTAGTCCATTTTGGTGGAGTCAGATTGAGGAGTCGGAGTCAGATGTTTGGCTTAGTGAGTCCCCAGCCCTCGGCCTCTTCCAGTGAAGGCCACACACCCTTGTCTGTATGTTGGTTCATGCTCACCTTCACCATTAGACTCCATCCGGGAGGCTGTGTTCACCGTGTCACCAAACAGACAGTAGCGCGGCATCTTCAGTCCCACCACCCCGGCGCAGACTGGACCTGAGTAGACAGGAGGGGGATGTACATGTCACTTGTTACAGGCCTTGAATGATTGCCATCTATACTGTATGACCGGAGCGTGCGATGGCGTACCTCTACATGGTAATCATCTATGTGTGTGATCAGCATCAGTCATTGATAGGTCTGAGCCACCTGAAGACTCCCCCATATCGGAAACCTCTTGAGATGTAGAACATGGTGTATGTGGCCCTACAGTGTCCCTCTGATGATAAGGGGCCACAGTCCCGGGACTTGTGGAGACGGATGTGAGTCTCACCAGAAGGCAGTAAAGGGTTCATGAGGTTCCGGATGTTTAACCTGTAGGTCCCAGACCTTCATCATGGACCTCTCCCAGCCTGAAGACCAATGGTTTTTAGGCCTTGATGTTTCTGTATTGTGGCCCTCGGAGGGGTCTCCTGGGAAGGGCCCTCCATGTATCCTCTTACTGCCTCCGTGCAGGATCGGGGACCTTACATACAAGCTTCCCATTGTCTCCCCACTCTGTGGTGGATCTTCACATATTTCACAGATCTCTGCCCGGGATCTTCGCTCCTTTTTAGGAAACGTTTTATTCAACTTCTGCCTTTTGTTTAGTTAAAAAAAAAGTGATTAACCCCATCAGAGCTGAAACTCTTCTGACTGATGGAGTTATGGACAGACGCACAGAGTTATGGACAGACGCACAGAGTTATGGACAGACGCACAGAGTCATGGACAGATGCACAGAGTTATGGAGAGACGCACAGAGTTATGGACAGACGCACAGAGTCATGGACAGACGCACAGAGTCATGGACAGACGCACAGAGTTATGGACAGATGCACAGAGTTATGGACAGACGCACAGAGTTATGGACAGACGCACAGAGTTATGGACAGACGCACAGAGTCATGGACAGACGCACAGAGTCATGGACAGACGCACAGAGTCATGGACAGACGCACAGAGTCATGGACAGACGCACAGAGTTATGGACAGACGCACAGAGTCATGGACAGACGCACAGAGTTATGGACAGACGCACAGAGTCATGGACAGACGCACAGAGTCATGGACAGACGCACAGAGTCATGGACAGACGCACAGAGTTATGGACAGACGCACAGAGTTATGGACAGACGCACAGAGTCATGGACAGACGCACAGAGTTATGGACAGACGCACAGAGTTATGGACAGACGCACAGAGTTATGGACAGACGCACAGAGTTATGGACAGACGCACAGAGTCATGGACAGACGCACAGAGTTATGGACAGACGCACAGAGCATGTCACATTCACCGGAGCTCTGTGGTGTTTGCCCATTATTCCTTGTGTAGATGATCCTTGTCTGGGCAGTGCAGTGTGGCTATAAGTGTGGTCAGAGTAAAAGACATTGCATACACTGTATATCTCATTATCAGCCACTCTCTAGCCAGACTCTATACTATGTACTCATTAGTCTTCATATCTTTGCTACGGTGCCTCCAAACTTAAGAGAACTTTATCAGTAGACTTCATCCTCTACAGGGTACAGTAGTGTTCACAATAATAGCAGTCCAATATGACTAACCATTCACTGTTTTTAGTGACTCACCCAGTCCCGAGCCCATGGGGTACTCGAAACAGGGCTATGAGTTTTGCCAGGGGGATCACAGAGGTCGAGACCTGGCTTCCGTGACCGTGGGGGAGTCAGTGCTCTTAAAGTTTATAGGGTAAATGTTCGTGACGCCACCTGCGGTTTTTAGTTAGTATGCACTGACGCTGCTGGTCAGACCTCTGGGTTGTTGGTATGGCAGCCTGATGTCATCGCTCCCCGTAGGTGGAGCAGGAACCCTCGGGCAGAGGTGTGTAATTGTGTTTGATTTGTCAGGCCAGATTGCCGTTGGGCCTCTCTACCTTGTCTACTATGGCAGTCAGCAGCTCCACAGGCGGGGAGTAACACAGTCTCACACAGTCTTGGAATTTTGCACCCGGTGTACTCACTTCACTTGCAATTGGACACCGTGCACTTATGTCTACCAAGTCCAGTCTGATCTGTCTGCAAGAAATTGTGATAGCTTGCCTCAGACCCCTTCGTGTACCTCTCCGTTCTCTGGTCACTCTACCAGCACTACTTCTTCACCCCTCCTGACAGTGCCTCTGCACACTGTGCCCGATCTAGCAGCCACGGGTCCTGTCAGGCTACTAGTACCTGCCTCCTAACCCTAGTTCGGCTACCTTCTCAGTGGGTGTGTCGTGTTGCGGCCACCACTCCTGCAAAACTGCGTGGCCTCCGGTTTGGTGGTTTGGGATTGCAGTGTCTGCGCCACACTCAGGGCCGGTTCCCTGGTTCTTGACCAACCCTTCCATCCGACTATCCTAGTCCCGGATCTGGGTGCCCAGGCTGTTCTCACTCCACCTGTGCCCCTGGACTTCTCTCTCTCTGTTCTGCTGCACACTTGGCTTTCACCTCCGTCACTCTCTAGTTTCTCACTCACTAATTTACTCCCCACTGTCAGTCCTCCCTTGTCCCTGGAGACTGGGCCCTCCCCCCGGGTTCAGCCATGGTCCCCTGGGTCTTACTGTTTGTGTGTGTGTGTTTGGTGGGGCCTGGGTTCACTCTCCCTTCTTCCTTTTGGACGGAGATACCACACCCTGTTATCGAGTGCCGTACCCATTTGCGGTGACCAGACCGGTAGGGCGCCACATTAGTATAAATTATATTAAATAATTCACCAGTTTGTTGCAGTGGATTCTTAGAAGCCCCAGACTCCACAATCAGGATCTGCAGGTTTTTGTGTATTTGAAAAATTCATTGAAAGGAGGTGTGTCCTAAATAATAGCAGTGTGGAGTTCTATTAGTGCGGTCAATCATTGTGTGAAGACACAGGTGTGAATCAGGGCCTTATATAAGGGTGAAGCAGCACATGTTATACAGGAGGTGTGTTCACAATAATAGCAGTGTGGAGTTCTATTAGTGCGGTCAATCATTGTGTGAAGACACAGGTGTGAATCAGGGTCTTATATAAGGGTGAAGCAGCACATGTTATACAGGGGTGTGTCCTAAATAATAGCAGTGTGGAGTTCTATTAGTGCAGTCAATCATTGTGTGAAGGGACAGGTGTGAATCAGGGTCTTATATAAGGGTGAAGCAGCACATGTTATACAGGAGGTGTGTCCTAAATAATAGCAGTGTGGAGTTCTATTAGTGTGGTCAATCATTGTGTGAAGACACAGGTGTGAATCAGGGTCTTATATAAGGGTGAAGCAGCACATGTTATACAGGAGGTGTGTTCACAATAATAGCAGTGTGGAGTTCTATTAGTGCGGTCAATCATTGTGTGAAGACACAGGTGTGAATCAGGGGTCTTATATAAGGGTGAAGCAGCACATGTTATATAGGAGGTGTGTTCACAATAATAGCAGTGTGGAGTTCTATTAGTGCGGTCAATCATTGTGTGAAGACACAGGTGTGAATCAGGGGTCTTATATAAGGGTGAAGCAGCACATGTTATATAGGAGGTGTGTTCACAATAATAGCAGTGTGGAGATCTATTAGTGCGGTCAATCATTGTGTGAAGACACAGGTGTGAATCAGGGGCCTTATATAAGGGTGAAGCAGCACATGTTATACAGGAGGTGTGTTCACAATAATAGCAGTGTGGAGTTCTATTAGTGCGGTCAATCATTGTGTGAAGACACAGGTGTGAATCAGGGTCTTATATAAGGGTGAAGCAGCACATGTTATACAGGGGGTGTGTCCTAAATAATAGCAGTGTGGAGTTCTATTAGTGCAGTCAATCATTGTGTGAAGGGACAGGTGTGAATCAGGGTCTTATATAAGGGTGAAGCAGCACATGTTATACAGGGGGTGTGTTCACAATAATAGCAGTGTGGAGTTCTATTAGTGCGGTCAATCATTGTGTGAAGACACAGGTGTGAATCAGGGTCTTATATAAGGGTGAAGCAGCACATGTTATACAGGAGGTGTGTCCTAAATAATAGCAGTGTGGAGTTCAATTAGTGCGGGCAATCATTGTGTGAAGACACAGGTGTGAATCAGGGTCTTATATAAGGGTGAAGCAGCACATGTTATACAGGAGGTGTGTTCACAATAATAGCAGTGTGGAGTTCTATTAGTGCGGTCAATCATTGTGTGAAGACACAGGTGTGAATCAGGGGTCTTATATAAGGGTGAAGCAGCACATGCTATACAGGAGGTGTGTCCTAAATAATAGCAGTGTGGAGTTCAATTAGTGCGGTCAATCATTGTGTGAAGGGACAGGTGTGAATCAGGGCCCTTATATAAGGGTGAAGCAGCACATGCTATACAGGAGGTGTATCCTAAATAATAGCAGTGTGGAGTTCTATTAGTGCGGTCAATCATTGTGTGAAGACACAGGTGTGAATCAGGGGTCTTATATAAGGGTGAAGCAGCACATGTTATACAGGGGGTGTGTTCACAATAATAGCAGTGTGGAGATCTATTAGTGCGGTCAATCATTGTGTGAAGACACAGGTGTGAATCAGGGTCTTATATAAGGGTGAAGCAGCACATGTTATACAGGAGGTGTGTTCACAATAATAGCATTGTGGAGTTCTATTAGTGCGGTCAATCATTGTGTGAAGACACAGGTGTGAATCAGGGTCTTATATAAGGGTGAAGCAACACATGTTATACAGGGGATGTGTTCACAATAATAGCAGTGTGGAGTTCTATTAGTGCGGTCAATCATTGTGTGAAGGGACAGGTGTGAATCAGGGTCTTATATAAGGGTGAAGCAGCACATGTTATACAGGAGGTGTGTTCACAATAATAGCAGTGTGGAGTTCTATTAGTGCGGTCAATCATTATGTGAAGACACAGGTGTGAATCAGGAGTCTTATATAAGGGTGAAGCAGCACATGTTATACAGGAGGTGTGTTCACAATAATAGCAGTGTGGAGTTCTATTAGTGCGGTCAATCATTGTGTGAAGGGACAGGTGTGAATCAGGGCCCTTATATGAGGGTGAAGCAGCACGTTATACAGGAGGTGTGTTCACAATAATAGCAGTGTGGAGTTCTATTAGTGTGGTCAATCATTGTGTGAAGACACAGGTGTGAATCAGGGCCTTATATAAGGGTGAAGCAGCACATGTTATACAGGAGGTGTGTTCACAATAATAGCAGTGTGGAGTTCTATTAGTGCGGTCAATCATTGTGTGAAGACACAGGTGTGAATTAGGGGTCTTATATAAGGATGAAGCAGCACATGTTATACAGGAGGTGTGATCACAATAATAGCAGTGTGGAGTTCTATTAGTGCGGTCAATCATTGTGTGAAGACACAGGTGTGAATCAGGGTCTTATATAAGGATGAAGCAGCACATGTTATACAGGGGGTGTTTCACAATAATAGCAGTGTGGAGTTCTATTAGTGCGGTCAATCATTGTGTGAAGGGACAGGTGTGAATTAGGGGTCTTATATAAGGGTGAAGCAGCACATGTTATACAGGAGGTGTGTCCTAAATAATAGCAGTGTGGAGTTCTATTAGTGCGGTCAATCATTGTGTGAAGACACAGGTGTGAATCAGGGCCTTATATAAGGGTGAAGCAGCACATGTTATACAGGAGGTGTGATCACAATAATAGCAGTGTGGAGTTCTATTAGTGCGGTCAATCATTGTGTGAAGACACAGGTGTGAATCAGGGCCTTATATAAGGGTGAAGCAGCACATGTTATACAGGGGGTCCTCAGATCCAGGAGCTGGGTTATGGTGAATCCTGGTGGATTGATGGGTCCTGTGTGAAGTGTCAGGGAGGTTCTCCTAAAAAGGAGATTTAATAAATAAGTCTCCCACATGAGAGGCTCTGCTATATAACCCTGCAGTGACTGGAACCAACGGTACAGAGCAAAGCTGGTACCGTCTAAATGACTGCAACGCTCATCTGCATGAGTGAGGGTGTATATACAAACAGGCGGTGACTATTGATGGACCATCACACCCGTACACAAAGCCATTATGACCCTTCATGGGGAACCAGTGAGGGAGTCAGAGAGTGATGCCAGCACTTCTTACCTGTGTGGATTCCTATGCGTAGACGGAGCTGTGTGTTGGGTCTGTGCCGGATCTGAAATGTTTTCACCGTGTCCAGGAGCGCCAACGACATACGAGCAACCTCTCTTGCATGCAGCTTCCCATTCCGCACCGGTAACCCTGAAACCACCATGTATGCATCACCGATGGTCTCCACCTGCAGAGATTGCCCCTATGTGAGCCAACAAAGTCTAGGCAATGTAAACAGGGGAGAAAATGCTGAGGTGTACCCACAGATACATTAACAATTCAGTGACTGGACCGCCATAGTCATCCAAGGGTATGGTGAGCACAGAGGCAGGAGACATGGGACAGCGACCCCCCATCGTCACTGCAGGCAGTAACCGGGAGGAGGCCTGACATTAATGGGGATTAATGCCCACCATACATATTACATGGCGGATGACAAAACAGTGCTCAGGCCGACAGTCATCTCAGCTGAATCCGCTGTACACAGAGCAGTCAGCCATCTCTCATATTATATATATATATTCATATACACAGTTGTGGCCAAATGTATTGACACCCCTGCAATTCTGTCAGATAATCCTCAGTTTCTTCCTGTAATGATTGCAATCACAAATTCTTTGCTATTATTATCTTCATTTAATTTGTCTTCAATGAAAAAACACAAAAGAGAATGAAGCAAAAAGCAAAACATTGATCATTTCACACAAAACTCCAAAAATGGGCCGGACAAAAGTATTGGCACCCTCAGCCTAATACTTGGTTGTACAACCTTTAGCCAAAATAACTGCGATCAGCCGCTTCCGGTAACCATCAATGAGTTTCTTACAATGCTCTGCTGGGATTTTACACCATTCTTCTTTGGCAAACTGCTCCAGGTCCCTGATATGTGAAGGCGCCTTCTCCAAACTGCCATTGTTAGATCTTCCCCACAGGTGTCTATGGGATTCAGGTCTGGACTCATTGCTGCCACCTTAGAAGTCTCCGGTGCTTTCTCTCACACCATTTTCTAGAGCTTTTTGAAGTGTGTTTTGGGTCATTGTCCTGCTGGAAGACCCATGACCTCTGAGGGAGACCCAGCTTTCTCACACTGGGCCCTACATTATGCTGCACAATGTGTTGGTAGTCTTCAGACTTCATAATGCCATGCACACGGTCAAGCAGTCCAGTGCCAGAGGCAGCAAAGCAACCCCAAACCATCAGGGAGCCTCCGCCATGTCTGACTGTAGGGAGTGTGTTCTTTTCTTTGAATGCCTCTTTTATCTCCTGTAAACTCTATGTTGATGCCTTTGCCCATAAATCTCTACTTTTGTCTCATCTGACCAGAGAACATTCTTCCAGAACGTTTTAGGCTTTCTCAGGTAAGTTTTGGCAAACTCCAGCCTGGCTTTTTTATGTGTCGGGGTAAGAAGTGGGGTCTTCCTGGGTCTCCTACCATACAGTCCCTTTTCATTCAGACGCTGACGGATAGTACGGGGTGACACTGTTGTACCCTCGGACTGCAGGGCAGCTTGAACTTGTTTGGATGTTAGTCGAGGTTCTTTATCCACCATCCGCACAATCTTGTGTTGAAATCTCTCGTCAATGTTTCTTTTCCGTCCACATCTAGGGAGGTTAGCCACAGTGCCATGGGCTTTACACTTCTTGATGACACAGGAACATTCAGGTCTTTGGAGATGGACTTGTAGCCTTGAGATTGCTCATGCTTCCTCACAATTTGGTTTCTCAAGTCCTCAGACAGTTCTTTGGTCTTCTTTCTTTTCTCCATGCTCAATGTGGTGCACACAAGGACACAGGACAGAGGTGGAGTCAACTTTAATCCATGTCAACTGGCTGCAAGTGTGATTTAGTGAATGCCAACACCTGTTAGGTGCCACAGGTAAGTTACAGGTGCTGTTAATTACACTAATTACAGAAGCATCACATGATTTATCTAACAGTGCCAATACTTTTGTCCACCCCCTTTTTTATGTTTGGTGGAATTAGATCCAATTTGGCTTTAGGACAATTCTTATTGTGTTTTTTTCATTGAAGACAAATTAAATGAAGATAATAATAGCAAAGAATTAGTGATTGCAATCATTACAGGAAGACACTGAGGATTATCTGACAGAATTGCAGGGGTGTCAATACTTTTGGCCACAACTGTATACACCATGTTCCAAATTATTATGCAAATTGGTTTGAAGTGTCATAGTTTTTTTTTTTATTGTGTCTCAGGTTCTTTGGATCACTGAAATCAATCTCAGACCCCTGTGATAATGAGTTTGTCATGAGCGCACTAAAAGGAAAACTGGGTGTTCCACAATATTACGCAGCCACAGTTTTCAAGTAACCTGGGAAAGAAAAAGGATGTCTGCTGCCGAAAAGCAACAAATATTGCATGAAAACTTAAGCGTGATCATCGTACTGTGTACCGACTCCTCCACACACAGAGCGCTCATTCATCTGACGTCATCTCAGCCGACTCCTCCACACACACAGCGCTCATTCATCTGACGTCATCTCAGCCGACTCCTCCACACACAGAGCGCTCATTCATCTGACGTCATCTCAGCCGACTCCTCCACACACAGAGCGCTCGTTCATCTGACGTCATCTCAGCCGACTCCTCCACACACACAGCGCTCATTCATCTGACGTCATCTCAGCCGACTCCTCCACACACAGAGCGCTCATTCATCTGACGTCATCTCAGCCGACTCCTCCACACACACAGCGCTCATTCATCTGACGTCATCTCAGCCGACTCCTCCACACACAGAGCGCTCATTCATCTGACGTCATCTCAGCCGACTCCTCCACACACAGAGCGCTCATTCATCTGACGTCATCTCAGCCGACTCCTCCACACACAGAGCGCTCATTCATCTGACATCATCTCAGCCGACTCCTCCACACATAGAGCGCTCATTCATCTGACGTCATCTCAGCCGACTCCTCCACACACACAGCGCTCATTCATCTGACGTCATCTCAGCCGACTCCTCCACACACAGAGCGCTCATTCATCTGACGTCATCTCAGCCGACTCCTCCACACACACAGCGCTCATTCATCTGACGTCATCTCAGCCGACTCCTCCACACACAGAGCGCTCATTCATCTGACGTCATCTCAGCCGACTCCTCCACACACACAGCGCTCATTCATCTGACGTCATCTCAGCCGACTCCTCCACACACAGAGCGCTCATTCATCTGACGTCATCTCAGCCGACTCCTCCACACACAGAGCGCTCATTCATCTGACGTCATCTCAGCCGACTCCTCCACACACAGAGCGCTCATTCATCTGACGTCATCTCAGCCGACTCCTCACAACACAGAGGCCTCAATCATCTGACGTCATCTCAGCCGACTCTCACACACAGAGCGCCATTCATCTGACGTCAAACTCAGCCAATCTCCACAAAACTAGAGCGCTCATTCATCTGACTGTCATCTCACCGACTCCTCCACACACAGAGCGCTCATTCATCTGACGTCATCTCAGCCGACTCCTCCACACACAGAGCGCTCATTCATCTGACGTCATCTCAGCCGACTCCTCCACACACAGAGCGCTCATTCATCTGACCGTCATCTCAGCCGACTCCTCCACACACAGAGCGCTCATTCATCTGACGTCATCTCAGCCGACTCCTCCACACACTGAGCGCTCATTCATCTGACCGTCATCTCAGCCGACTCCTCCACACACAGAGCGCTCATTCATCTGACCGTCATCTCAGCCGACTCCTCCACACACAGAGCGCTCATTCATCTGATGTCATCTCATCCGACTCCTCCACACACAGAGCGCTCATTCATCTGACGTCATCTCACCGACTCCTCCACACACAGAGCGCTCATTCATCTGACGTCATCTCAGCCGACTCCTCCACACACAGAGCGCTCATTCATCTGACTCATCTCAGCCGACTCCTCCACACACAGAGCGCTCATTCATCTGACGTCATCTCAGCCGACTCCTCCACACACAGAGCGCTCATTCATCTGACGTCATCTCAGCCGACTCCTCCACACACAGAGCGCTCATTCATCTGACGTCATCTCAGCCGACTCCTCCACACACAGAGCGCTCATTCATCTGACAGTCATCTCAGCCGACTCCTCCACACACAGAGCGCTCATTCATCTGACCGTCATCTCAGCCGACTCCTCCACACACAGAGCGCTCATTCATCTGACGTCATCTCACCGACTCCTCCACACACAGAGCGCTCATTCATCTGACTGTCATCTCATCCGACTCCTCACACACACAGCGCTCATTCATCTGACGTCATCTCAGCCGACTCCTCCACACACAGAGCGCTCATTCATCTGACATCATCTCAGCCGACTCCTCCACACACAGAGCGCTCATTCATCTGACGTCATCTCAGCCGACTCCTCCACACACAGAGCGCTCATTCATCTGACGTCATCTCAGCCGACTCCTCCACACACAGAGCGCTCATTCATCTGACGTCATCTCAGCCGACTCCTCCACACACAGAGCGCTCATTCATCTGACGTCATCTCAGCCGACTCCTCCACACACAGAGCGCTCATTCATCTGACGTCATCTCATCCGACTCCTCCACACACAGAGCGCTCATTCATCTGACGTCATCTCAGCCGACTCCTCCACACACAGAGCGCTCATTCATCTGACGTCATCTCAGCCGACTCCTCCACACACAGAGCGCTCATTCATCTGACATCATCTCAGCCGACTCCTCCACACACAGAGCGCTCATTCATCTGACATCATCTCAGCCGACTCCTCCACACACTGAGCGCTCATTCATCTGACGTCATCTCAGCCGACTCCTCCACACACAGAGCGCTCATTCATCTGACGTCATCTCAGCCGACTCCTCCACACACAGAGCGCTCATTCATCTGACTGTCATCTCAGCCGACTCCTCCACACACAGAGCGCTCATTCATCTGACGTCATCTCATCCGACTCCTCCACACACAGAGCGCTCATTCATCTGACTGTCATCTCATCCGACTCCTCCACACACAGAGCGCTCATTCATCTGACCGTCATCTCAGCCGACTCCTCCACACACAGAGCGCTCATTCATCTGACGTCATCTCAGCCGACTCCTCCACACACAGAGCGCTCATTCATCTGACGTCATCTCATCCGACTCCTCCACACACAGAGCGCTCATTCATCTGACTGTCATCTCATCCGACTCCTCCACACACAGAGCGCTCATTCATCTGACGTCATCTCAGCCGACTCCTCCACACATAGAGCGCTCATTCATCTGACGTCATCTCAGCCGACTCCTCCACACACAGAGCGCTCATTCATCTGACATCATCTCAGCCGACTCCTCCACACACAGAGCGCTCATTCATCTGACGTCATCTCAGCCAATTCATCCATACTCCGAATGCTTGTTCAGCTGAGCGCTCCTGCAATATCTGAGAGAAAGCCACCATCTGACTCGCTGGCTTGTGACTTATCTTGGGGAGAACAATGGAATCGGCATTCAGAAACTAAACATGACTGATCGACATCTCCTCCAATCATCAGATGACCAATGCCTCCATATACACTAGGGCAAGGGTGGGCAAGTCCAGTCCTCAAGGGCCACAAACAGTGCATGTTTTTTTAGGATTTCCTTAGCATTGCACAAGGTGTTGGAATTATCACCTGTGCAGGAGATTAAATTACCAACTGTCAAATGCTAAGGAAATCCTGTAAACCCTTGAGGACTAGAGTTGCCCAAACCTGCACTAAACCCTCAGCCAATTCTGGCGATATTAGTGGGTCTGAATGATATTAGTCTAAAGGCCACTTTACACACACAGATATCTGTGCAGATATTGTTTGCAGATCTCTGGTTGCAGTGAAATCATGGACACATTGTTCTATCTTGTTGCTGTGTACAAATGTAACAATGTGTCCATGATTTCACTGCAACCAGAGATCTGTTCAGAAGTTGGACACAGATATCTTTGTGTGTAAAGTGGCCTTTAAGTGTATGTTGGCCTTAAGTCCCCATCCTAAGGTTTGGCCTCCTCCCACCTGGCATTTCTCTTACCTTATATACATCGAAGTTGTCTATAATAGCATCAAAACAGGTGTACAGGTCATTGAGTAAGGTGACCACCTGCGGGGACAGAAGCCAGCTCATGAGAACCAATGACATGCAAACACAGGCTGAACACTGCCTTCATGTATGTTACCTGCATGGGTTGCTCTCTGCAGACATTGAGGTGAACCCCACAATGTCACTGAAATAGATGGTGACACTGTCAAAGGCTTCGGCTTGGACGGTCTCCCCTCTCTTCAGCTGTTCAGCCACTGAACTGCACAGAAGACAGAGGAATGGATGGTTTATGTCACATGCAGATGAAGTCCTAAGTAAATGTAGAGATGATCCAGTGGCTTCATATTCCTTTTATTGTGAAATCATAACATCATCACAGCACACAGGGGGGGCCGCTGGACGCGATTTACAGGAACAGACGCCTTAATCATCAGCAGCATTCACAATGAAAATACCGACATATATACAATTAATAGAAAGTGACCCCCGGGCACAGACGGTGCCGATCAGTGAAGGATCTCAACTATTAGTTTGCCTGACCCAGTAATGACCCAGTATAGACACATGAATGTACAATCTTATTTCTTTATGAAATGATGTGATTCTCGAGACTTTCTACAAGAAGCTGCAATATGGATGGGAAATGGAGAGAGAGAATTTTATGACTGTATTTCAGTGACAATATGGCCCAACAACCCCATCAAAGGGAATATTATTATTATTGTGTACTTAATCTATATAATTATAGTATGCAGTAAATAATATTAGTAAACTAACGGCCACTTTACACGTCCCAACATCGGTCTGATATTGGATCCAACGACGCAGGAGCGCGCTTTTTCTGGGCAGAATTCCAAGATGGCATAGGAGCCGTCACACAGCGCGATATCGGCAGGCGACACAACTGCGATGTCTACGCCCCCCGACCCAGGAACGAACATTTAACATGGGAGTGAATAGGGGACGTTGTACTGCACATCGTTGTTGGGCTGTCACACAGCATAAAAATATATAAATATCGATATTCACAATAGATAAATGTATAAATAATATTCATATTAATGGAACACTAACCCTTATGGTACCTTTACACGCCGCTACGACGGGATGGATACAACCCGCTACAGGCTACAAATGTAGCTTGTAGCGTCAATATAGCCCGTAGTAGCGGCGTGTGAAGATGGGACGTGACAGCCGGCAACAGATACATCTGTTTCCGCGCACTGCTCGAAAACAGATGGCTACAAAGCCGATTGTAGCGACCTGTATCGGCGTGTAAAGAAGCTACAGAAGGGAACTCGGGACATCCGGGGCTGTAGCTGCAATGTAGCTAAGGCGTGACACAGGCTCCGGGATACCACGCCCCTTCAGCAATAATTGGAGGAAGCTCCTGCGTTACGATTGGTAGTCGCTGCACAGGGCGGCATATTTAAGAAGCTGACGAGTCACACTACACAATTGCTCGAGCGTCAAGTATTAATCAGCCTCCTGCGATGCCTGCCCAATCATGATGTTATTGCTTTGTCCTATCAGCGTACGGACGGCTCGTACTCTCAATTGTGGCACGCCTATGTGCTGTCCCTGCTGCACCAGGTACGCCCATAGTAGCTGGTTATAGCGGTGTGTAAATGAGCTACAGCTGGCTACTTGAGACACCCGGCGATGTAGCTAGCTGTAGATGTAGCGTAGCGTAGCGCACCTTGTGGCGGCGTGTAAAGTAGGTGCGTTTCCAATTTGTAACCGTTTGGGCGTGCTCGTGCACGTGAAGTAGCGGGTTGTATCCATCCTCCAGTAGCGGCGTGTAAAGGTACCCTTAGTTTACTAATATTATTTTCTGCATACTATAATTATATAGATTAAGTACACAATAATAATAATATTCCCTTTGATGGGGTTGTTGGGCCATATTGTCACTGAAATACAGTCATAAAATTCTCTCTCTCCATTTCCCATCCATATTGCAGCTTCTTGTAGAAAGTCTCGAGAATCACATCATTTCATAAAGAAATAAGATTGTACATTCATGTGTCTATACTGGGTCATTACTGGGTCAGGCAAACTAATAGTTGAGATCCTTCACTGATCGGCACCGTCTGTGCCCGGGGGTCACTTTCTATTAATTGTATATATGTCGGTATTTTCATTGTGAATGCTGCTGATGATTAAGGAGGTCTGTTCCTGTAAATCGCGTCCAGCGGCCCCCCCTGTGTGCTGTGATGTGTTTATATTCTCACTATAAAAGGATTATGAAGCCACTGGATCATCTCTACATTTACTTAGGACTACTGAGGTGGACTCCAACCACTAGATCCAGTGGAGGAGCCTCCTGAGTATATTGGCTGCAGGTCTCCCCTCCCCCCTTCCTGCAATTAGTAACATGCAGATGTAGCCCCCAGTCCTCCACAACACGCGTGTGCCCGCACTGGAGTGCGCTGTGTCACTTTGTGCTATGTTGCACTGTCACATGGTGGGCGCTGTTGTAGATATTGACACTATTCTAGCAGGACACAGGGAGGCTCCACTGCCACACATACCCTTAAGGCCTTTGGAGTGGAGATATAATTATTACTCCATCACATTAAAGCATCAATGTGTGTTGGGGTTGTGGCTGTGACACAGGGATGGCATAGCACATTATTAGTGAGATAGGATGGACTAGTACAATGCTGGCCACATGCGGTGACATGACATGTTGTTGGTCACTGAGGAGGAGCTGACCATGAACTCATGACCATCAGACTTGTACAGCACAGAGCGCTGGTTACATTCATATTATTTGTATTAGAGATTTGCTACTTGTCAGTTTTAAGGTCACTCGTCTTTACACAATTGGAAGGGGGTAAGGGATTGTAACAATGTGTCATCCTAGTCAGCCTCCATGACTGTAACACAATCATGCCTACATTACCATTCATTACCATTCATTCACAGCCTCTGGTGGGGAATGTGTGTCTTCATTTCTCTCGGCAGGGACCTCCTACAGACACATCTTTGCAGACGGCCCGGAAACTTAATTTAACTTCTTTTACTTTTGATTTGAATGTACATGTGGTTAAGTGGGTTGGGTGGGTTTATCTTTAACTTTTAGTATATATATAATTATATATTGGTAGGCACTGGAGCCAGCTATGGAAAGACAGAGCTGAAATGCTGTACTTTGTGTTATGCAGCTGTAATACCCCAGAGATTGCCTGTGTAATTGATCTCTAGTTATAACACTTTCATCTATTATATAAAACCCGAAGGCCACTTCCAGAAAAGGCCACGCCCACTTCCGTGATGGTCTTCGCCCAGGCTCATCCAGTGCACTGTAGCCAGGCTGCCCCCCGGCTACAGTCACCGACACACGGAACGTTCCGATCTCGGAAGTTCCGTGTGCCCTCCTGCCACTCCCCTCCACCCTCTGCCCTCCAGCCAGTAGCTACATACCGGGGGGGGCAGGGGGGCCCATTGCCCGCCACCTCGGGGGCCCACACACACCCCTGGGGATACCCGTGCTCCCTGCCGTGTGCCTGGAGAGCAGGGAGGGCGGGACTTCCTCTCCTGCAGCTCTGCCCGCCCCTCCTCTCCTCCTCTCCTCCTACACCCGACGCCCGGCCACCGGTAAGTCTGCAGCCATACACGCTGCTCTGCCCTCTAGCCTGTGTGCCCCCTCTGCCCTCTGTCCTCTGCGTCCTCTGCCCCCTCTGTGCCCTCTGCCCCCTGTCCTCTGCCCCCTGTCCTCTGTGTCCTCTGCCCCCTGTCCTCTGCGTCCTCTGCCCCCTCTGTGTCCTCTGCCCCCTGTCCTCTGCCCCCTCTGTGTCCTCTGCCCCCTCTCCTCTGCCCCCTTTGTGTCCTCTGCATCCTCTGCCCCCTCTGTGTCCTCTGCCCCCTGTCCTCTGCCCCCTCTCCTCTGCCCCCTTTGTGTCCTCTGCATCCTCTGCCCCCTCTGTGTCCTCTGCCCCCTGTCCTCTGCCCCCTGTCCTCTGCCCCCTGTCCTCTGCGTCCTCTGCGTCCTCTGCCCCCTCTGCGTCCTCTGCCCCCTCTGTGTCCTCTGCCCCCTCTGCGTCCTCTGCCCCCTGTCCTCTGCCCCCTGTCCTCTGCCCCCTCTGTGTCCTCTGCCCCCTCTCCTCTGCCCCCTTTGTGTCCTCTGCGTCCTCTGCCCCCTCTGTGTCCTCTGCCCCCTGTCCTCTGCCCCCTGTCCTCTGCCCCCTGTCCTCTGCGTCCTCTGCCCCTCTGCGTCCTCTGCCCCTCTGCGTCCTCTGCCCCCTCTGCGTCCCTCCCCTCTGCCCTTCCCTTCTGCGTCCTCTGCCCCTCTTGTCCTCTGCCCCTTCCTCTCCCTCTGTCCTCTGCCCCTGTCCTCTGCCCCTCTGCGTCCTCTGCCCCCTCTGCGTCCTCTGCCCCCTCTTGCGTCCTCTGCCCCCTCTGCGTCTCTGCCCCCTGTCCTCTGCCCCCTGTCCTCTGCCCCCTGTCCTCTGCCTGTCCTCTGACCCCTGTCCTCTGCCCCCTGTCCTCTGCCCTCCTCTGTGTCCTCTGCCCCCCCCCTCCTGTGTCCTCTGCCCCCTCCTGTGTCCTCTGCCCCTCTGTGTCCTCTGCCCCGTCCTCTGCCCCCTGTCTCTGCGTCCTCTGCCCCCTGTCCTCTGCGTCCTCTGCCCCCTCTGTGTCCTCTGCGCTTCCTCTGCCCCCTCTGTGTCCTCTGCGTCCTCTGCCCCTCTGTGCCTCTGCGTCCTCTGCCCCCTCTGTGTCCTCTGCCCCCTGTGTCCTCTGCCCCCTGTTCCTCTGCCCCCTGTCCTCTGCCCCCTCTGCGTCCTCTTGCCCCTCTGGTCCTCTGCCCCTCTGCGTCCTCTGCCCCTCTGCGTCCTCTGCCCCTGTCCTCCCTCCCTGACCCTGTCCTCTGCCCCTCTGGTCCTCTGCCTCTGGTCCTCTGCCCCCTCTCCCTCTGCCCCCTGTCCTCTGCGTCCTCTGCCCCCTGTCCTCTGCCCCGTCCTCTGCCCCCTGTCCTCTGCCCCTGTCCTCTGCCCCCTCTCGTGTCCTCTGCCCCCTGTCCTCTGCCCCCTCCTGCGTCCTCTGCCCCTGTCCTCTGCGTCCTCTGCCCCCTTGCCTCTGCCCCTCTGTTCCTCTGCCCCTGTCTCTGCCCCCTGTCCTCTGCGTCCTCTGCCCCTGTCCTCTGCCCCTGTCCTCTGCCCCCTCTGCGTCCTCTGCCCCCTCTGTGTCCTCTGCCCCCCTCTGTGTCCTCTGCCCCCTCTGGTCCTCTGCCCCCTGTCCTCTGCCCCTTCCTCTGCCCCCTCTGCGTCTCTGCCCCCTCTGCGTCCTCTGCCCCCTGCGTCCTCTGCCCCCTCTGCGTCTCTGCCCCCTGCCCTCCTGCGTCCTCTGCCCCCTCTGTGTCTCTCCCCCTGTCCTCTGGTCCTCTGCCCCCTGTCCTCTGCCCCTGTCCTCTGCGCCTCTGCCCCCTCTGCGTCTCTGGGGGGGGGGGGGGGGGGGGGGGGGGGGGGGGGGGGGGGGGGGGGGGGGGGGGGGGGGGGGGGGGGGGGGGGGGGGGGGGGGGGGGGGGGGGGGGGGGGGGGGGGGGGGGGGGGGGGGGGGGGGGGGGGGGGGGGGGGGGGGGGGGTTTTTTTTTTTTTTTTTTTTTTTTTTTTTTTTTTTTTTTTTTTTTTTTTTTTTTTTTTTTTTTTTTTTTTTTTTTTTTTTTTTTTTTTTTTTTTTTTTTTTTTTTTTTTTTTTTTTTTTTTTTTTTTTTTTTTTTTTTTTTTTTTTTTTTTTTTTTTTTTTTTTTTTTTTTTTTTTTTTTTTTTTTTTTTTTTTTTTTTTTTTTTTTTTTTTTTTTTTTTTTTTTTTTTTTTTTTTTTTTTTTTTTTTTTTTTTTTTTTTTTTTTCCTCTGCTCCTCTGCCCCCTCGCTCTCTGCCCCCTTGTCCTCTGCCCCTCGTCCTCTGCCCCTGTCCTCTGCCCCCTGTCCTCTCCTCCGTCCTCTGCCCCCTCTGTGTCCTCTGCCCCTGTCCTCTGCGTCCTCTGTGTCCTCTGCCCCCTGTCCTGTGCGTCCTCTGCCCCCTCTGGTCCTTGCCCCCTCGTGCCCCCTTGCCTCGTCCTCTGCCCCCCTCTGCGTCCTCTGCCCCCGTTCCTCTGGGGGGGGGGGGGGGGGGGGGGGGGGGGGGGGGGGGGGGGGGGGGGGGGGGGGGGGGGGGGGGGGGGGGGGGGGGGGGGGGGGGGGGGGGGGGGGGGGGGGGGGGGGTTTTTTTTTTTTTTTTTTTTTTTTTTTTTTTTTTTTTTTTTTTTTCCTCTGCGTCCTCTGCCCCCTCTGCGTCCTCTGCCCCCTCTGCGTCCTCTGCCCCCTCTGCGTCCTCTGCCCCCTCTGTGTCCTCTGCCCCCTGTCCTCTGCCCCCTGTCCTCTGCCCCTCTGCGTTCTCTGCCCCCTCTGCGTCCTCTGCCCCCTCTGCGTCCTCTGCCCCCTCTGCGTCCTCTGCCCCCTCTGCGTCCTCTGCGTCCTCTGCCCCCTCTGCGTCCTCTGCCCCCTCTGCGTCCTCTGCCCCCTCTGCGTCCTCTGCCCCCTCTCTGCGTCCTCTGCGTCCTCTGCCCCCTCTGCGTCCTCTGCCCCCTGTCCTCTGCCCCCTGTCCTCTGCCCCCTGTCCTCTGCCCCCTCTGTGTCCTCTGCCCCCTCTGTGTCCTCTGCCCCCTCTGTGTCCTCTGCCCCCCCTGTGTCCTCTGCCCCCTCTGTGTCCTCTGCCCCCTCTGCTGTCCTCTGCCCCCTGTCCTCTGCGTCCTCTGCCCCCTCTGTGTCCTCTTCACCCTGTCCTCTGCCCCCTCTGTGTCCTCTGCCCCCTGTCCTCTGCGTCCTCTGCCCCCTCTGTGTCCTCTGCCCCCTGTCCCTCTGCGTCCTCTGCGTCCTCTGCCCCCTCTGTGTCCTCTGCCCCCTGTCCTCTGCGTCCTCTGCCCCCTGTCCTCTGCGTCCTCTGCCCCCTGTCCTCTGCCCAGCCGCCTCTGCCCCCTGTCCTCTGCGCCTGCACCCACTCTGCCCACTGTCCTACTGACCAATCTCACCGCACTCACTGCTAACCACTGAGCCACCGCACTCACTGCTAACCACTGAGCCACCGCACTCACTGCTACCACTGAGCCCCGCTGCTAACCACTGAGCCACCGCCTGCTACCACTGACCACCGCATGCTACCACTGAGCCACCGCACACTGCTGACACTGAGCCACCGCACTCACTGCTAACCACTGCCACCGCCTCACTGCTACCACTGAGCCACCGCACTCACTGCTAACCACTGAGCCACCGCACTCACTGCTAATCACTGAGCCACCGCACTCACTGCTAACTCACTGAGCCACCGCACTCACTGTAACCACTGAGCCACCGCACTCACTGCTAACCACTGAGCCACCGCACTCTGCTACCCTGAGCCACCGCACTCACTGCTAACCACTGAGCCACCGCACTCACTGCTAACCACTGAGCCACCGCACTCACTGCTGACCACTGAGCCACCGCACTCACTGCTAACCACTGAGCCACCGCACTCACTGCTAACCACTGAGCCACCGTATACTGTGCTAACCACTGAGCCACCATATACAGTGCTAACCACTGAGCCACCGTATACAGTGCTAACTACTGAGCCACCATATACAGTGCTAACCACTGAGCCACCGTATACAGTGCTAACCACTGAGCCACCATATACAGTGCTAACCACTGAGCCACCATATACAGTGCTAATCACTGAGCCACCGTATACAGTGCTAACCACTGAGCCACCGTATAACAGTGATACCACTGAGCCACCATATACAGTGCTAACCACTGAGCCACCGTATACAGTGCTAACCACTGAGCCACCATATACAGTGCTAACCACTGAGCCACCGTATACAGTGCTAACCACTGAGCCACCGCACTCACTGCTAACCACTGAGCCACCGCACTCACTGCTAACCACTGAGCCACCGCACTCACTGCTAACCATGAGCCACCGCACTCACTGCTAACCACTGAGCCACCGCACTCACTGCTAACCACTGAGCCACCGCACTCACTGCTAACCACTGAGCCACCGCACTCACTGCTAACCACTGAGCCACCGCACTCACTGCTGACCACTGAGCCACCGCACTCACTGCTAACCACTGAGCCACCATATACAGTGCTAACCACTGAGCCACCGTATACAGTGCTAACCACTGAGCCACCGTATACTGTGCTACCCACAGAGCCGCCTGTATACACACAATTCATTTCACCGCACTCCCGTAACTATTAGTAAATAAACTATATATGGATTCTAGACTACCCGATTCTTTAGAATCGGGCCGCCATCTAGTTGATATTATAATTAATTTTTGTAGGGCTCAGCGCTCATAACCACCTCTTTATTCAATAAGGACTTTTCTATTTCTACTAAAAATGTATTAACAATCATAAGTACATTATAAACTAATTAAAAATTCATTAAAATCATGAATAAAAGTTTTTTATGAATATAAATGTTTTTCTTTTTCCAATTTCTCAGGTTCCTGTGGATCCTCTTGTATCTTTCTTCCTTATTCTTATATGTTCATGTTCTTACTCTAAATGGAGAAATTTTAATTCTTCACCTCTTGTATAACCCTCGGATTGAATCTCCTTCCTCTGCAGTGTGATCCTCACATTCACCTCTCCCTGCTGTTCAGATCACTGCGGTTATCGTTGCGGCTTCTTATCTCCTCAATATTCTATTCGCCGTCTCCTATTTGCGAAACAGCATAAAAGTGTTTCTATAGATAAGGCTAATGAGTGTATATAGTATTCTCTATAGTGAGTAGTTTCCTTCCCAGTGTCCTGAAGTCTCTATTCTCCGTATTTATCCATAGTTCTTCATTATTCTGTGATCTGTCATCTGCTGTTGTGTGACATATGGGTCACTATTAATGTGGATATATAGTCCTGTTGCGCTCTATATATTGTTATTACTCACGCTCCTCCTCATTTGTATTTTCTGTCACTCCTTTTGGAGCGGCGTCCATACACCGTGGGCAGCGGTGAGGGCGCACAGCTCATGGGATTATCTCTGCCGTCAGTCTCTCACGTCACTGTGATGTTGCGCGGTCACAGACTCTAAAAATCCAGTTGCTCAATAGGTCGTTGGGGCTGTCAATCTACGCGTTTGGTGAGAATACGTCTCACTTCCTCAGGATCGGCTCCCACTCGTCCCTCTCTGCTTTTTATATGATAGTCAATTCTGCTTTTTTTTGTGTGTCTCCTTCCTTCATTTGCTTCAGCTGAAAACCTGGTAATCTGCTCCTTTCACTCCAATCTGTTTGCAGGTTTCTCAGTCACAGGTGGACTCGGCCCAGTCAGGAATTCAGTTCCTTTAAATGGAAGATTGGTGGTATTCTGGCTATACAAAAAATTAATAAAAATTGGAGAGGGGGAGACCAATTAGCCAAAATGTCGAGAAATGAAACTCGCTGGATCTATGAACTGAGTACACTTGCGCCTAGTGGACTGAATCAAGACGCTGAATTCTATGGCTTTCAATAAATGTATCTATAGAAAAACTTTAGGATTTGTATATATATATAAATGAGAAAAACAATAGTTGAGGATAAAGTAAAAAACTTATAAAATAAAAGAATTAATTCCCTGTATTAAATCCAGATGGAAATATGCAAATAAAAAACTGCATAGGAAACATCTATAAATAATGCGTATAATAAGGGGATGAAGGTGCTTATATTGAGACAGTCATAATAGCATTACAATCAAAAGACATTATGACAGCGCAGACATTAAACCCCTGACTGGGCCGAGTCCACCTGTGACTGAGAAACCTGCAAACAGATTGGAGTGAAAGGAGCAGATTACCAGGTTTTCAGCTGAAGCAAATGAAGGAAGGAGACACACAAAAAAAAGCAGAATTGACTATCATATAAAAAGCAGAGAGGGACGAGTGGGAGCCGATCCTGAGGAAGTGAGACGTATTCTCACCAAACGCGTAGATTGACAGCCCCAACGACCTATTGAGCAACTGGATTTTTAGAGTCTGTGACCGCGCAACATCACAGTGACGTGAGAGACTGACGGCAGAGATAATCCCATGAGCTGTGCGCCCTCACCGCTGCCCACGGTGTATGGACGCCGCTCCAAAAGGAGGGACAGATAATACAAACCAGGAGGAGCGTGAGTAATAACAATATATAGAGCGCAACAGGACTATATATCCACATTAATAGTGACCCATATGTCACACAACAGCAGATGACAGATCACAGAATAATGAAGAACTATGGATAAATACGGAGAGTAGAGACTTCAGGACACTGGGAAGGGAACTACTCACTATAGAGAATACAAAGGCAAAAAAATGCAAAAAAAAAGGCAAAAAAATATGAGTCTGCACACATTGGAAGCAGCAGTGTGAACTGCAACCAATCCCCACCAAATGGTGGGGATTGGTTGCAGTTCACACTGCTGCTTCCAATGTGTGCAGACTCATATTTTTTTGCCTTTGTATTCACCACTGCTGGTAACAGCAGATATTGGAGGCACCTGCCCCTCCCATATGAAGTCTGCACACAGAGCTGCCACCCACACAGCCCTACAAGGTGAGATAGTCCTGTGCTCTCCCTCACCCTGTCCAGCTGAGGTATGTACACACTGGCAGGTTTTTACCGTAGCACTAGGGACAGAGTTAGGACTGTCTCTATCAGGGCCTACCGTGGAGTGGGTGAGACAGCTTATTGTACGTTTTCTTGCAGAAACGTATAAACCAAAAGGCCCTGTTTTTGTCACAGCACTTGCTATTTATTTTTATTTTTACAGCAGAGCGCCTTTTGTGTGATTCATATACAGTTTTTGCATTGGTTTATCACTATAGAGAATACTATATACACTCATTATCCTGATCTATAGAAACACGTTTATGCTGTTTCGCAAATAGGAGACGGCGAATAGAATATTGAGGAGATAAGAAGCCGCAACGATAACCGGAGTGACCTGAACAGCCGGGAGAGGTGAATGTGAGGATCACACTGCAGAACAAGGGAGATTCAATCCGAGGGTTATACAAGAGGTGAATAATTAAAATTTCTCCATTTAGAGTAAGAACATGAACACATAAGAATAAGGAAGAAAGATACAAGAGGATCCACAGGAACCTGAGAAATTGGAAAAAGAAAAACATTTTTATTCATAAAAAAATTTTATTCATGATTTTAATGAATTTTTAATTGGTTTATAATGTACTTATGATTGGTAATACATTTTTAGTAGAAATAGAAAAGTCCTTATTGAATAAAGAGGTGGTTATGAGCGCTGAGCCCTACAAAAATTAATTAGAAAATTAATTATAATATCAATGAAAGTGGGTTTATCTTTGCCCAACTACAGGGCTGATCCTAAGAGAAGAAGAGTAAAAGAAGGCACATGCACAAGGAAGGTCAATTGGTGCTGGGAATTGGAAGTGACAAGATGTAATGCCAGGTCCTGAGCTTATGTATGGACTATAGAGTCTAACTATAGGGTTGAATACATGAGCTTCAGTCGTGATATCTACTGTCAGGATATAAGGACTATTCTAAGGTCTATTGTGGAGCTGGATACATGAGCTTCAGTCCTGATATCTACTGTCAGGATATAAGATCTATTCTAAGGTCTATTGTGGAGCTGGATACATGAGCTTCAGTCCTGATATCTACTGTCAGGATATAAGATCTATTCTAAGGTCTATTGTGGAGCTGGATACATGAGCTTCAGTCCTGATATCTACTGTCAGGATATAAGATCTATTCTAAGGTCTATTGTGGAGCTGGATACATGAGCTTCAGTCCTGATATCTACTGTCAGGATATAAGGACTATTCTAAGGTCTATTGTGGAGCTGGATACATGAGCTTCAGTCCTGATATCTACTGTCAGGATATAAGATCTATTCTAAGGTCTATTGTGGAGCTGGATACATGAGCTTCAGTCCTGATATCTACTGTCAGGATATAAGGACTATTCTAAGGTCTATTGTGGAGCTGGATACATGAGCTTCAGTCCTGATATCTACTGTCAGGATATAAGATCTATTCTAAGGTCTATTGAGGAGCTGGATACATGAGCTTCAGTCCTGATATCTACTGTCAGGATATAAGATCTATTCCAAGGTCTATTGTGGAGCTGGATACATGAGCTTCAGTCCTGATATCTGCTGTCAGGATATAAGATCTATTCTAAGGTCTATTGTGGAGCTGGATACATGAGCTTCAGTCCTGATATCTACTGTCAGGATATAAGGACTATTCTAAGGTCTATTGTGGAGCTGGATACATGAGCTTCAGTCCTGATATCTACTGTCAGGATATAAGGACTATTCTAAGGTCTATTGTGGAGCTGGATACATGAGCTTCAGTCGTGATATCTACTGTCAGGATATAAGATCTATTCTAAGGTCTATTGTGGAGCTGGATACATGAGCTTCAGTCGTGATATCTACACTCAGGATTTAAGATCTATTCTAAGGTATATTGTGGAGCTGGATACATGTGCTTCAGTCTGATATCTACTGTCAGGATATAAGATCTATTCTAAGGTCTATTGAGGAGCTGGATACATGTGCTTCAGTCCTGATATCTACTGTCAGGATATAAGATCTATTCTAAGGTCTATTGTGGAGCTGGATACATGTGCTTCAGTCCTGATATCTACTGTCAGGATATAAGGACTATTCTAAGGTCTATTGTGGAGCTGGATACATGAGCTTCAGTGCTGATATCTACTGTCAGGATATAAGATCTATTCTAAGGTCTATTGTGGAGCTGGATACATGAGCTTCAGTGCTGATATCTACTGTCAGGATATAAGATCTATTCTAAGGTCTATTGTGGAGCTGGATACATGAGCTTCAGTGCTGATATCTACTGTCAGGATATAAGATCTATTCTAAGGTCTATTGTGGAGCTGGAAACATGTGCTTCAGTCCTGATATCTACTGTCAGGATATAAGATCTATTCTAAGGTCTATTGTGGAGCTGGATACATGAGCTTCAGTCCTGATATCTACTGTCAGGATATAAGATCTATTCTAAGGTCTATTGTGGAGCTGGATACATGTGCTTCAGTCCTGATATCTACTGTCAGGGTATAAGATCTATTCTAAGGTCTATTGTGGAGCTGGATACATGAGCTTCAGTCCTGATATCTACTGTCAGGATATAAGGACTATTCTAAGGTCTATTGTGGAGCTGGATACATGAGCTTCAGTCCTGATATCTACTGTCAGGATATAAGATCTATTCTAAGGTCTATTGTGGAGCTGGATACATGAGCTTCAGTCCTGATATCTACTGTCAGGATATAAGATCTATTTTAAGGTCTATTGTGGAGCTGGATACATGAGCTTCAGTCCTGATATCTACTGTCAGGATATAAGGACTATTCTAAGGTCTATTGTGGAGCTGGATACATGAGCTTCAGTCCTGATATCTACTGTCAGGATATAAGATCTATTCTAAGGTCTATTGTGGAGCTGGATACATGACTTCAGTCCTGATATCTACTGTCAGGATATAAGACTATTCTAAGGTCTATTGTGGAGCTGGATACATGGCTTCAGTCCTGATATCTACTGTCAGGATAAAGACTATTCTAAGGTCTATTGTGGAGCTGGATACATGAGCTTCAGTCCTGATATCTACTGTCAGGATATAAGACTATTCTAAGGTCTATTGTGGAGCTGGATACTGAGCTTCAGTCCTGATACTACTGTCAGGATATAAGACTATTCTAAGGTCTATTGTGGAGCTGGATACATGGCTTCAGTCCTGATATCTACTGTCAGGATATAAGATCTATTCTAAGTCTATTGTGAGCTGGATACATGAGCTTCAGTCCTGATATCTACTGTCAGGATATAAGATCTATTCTAAGGTCTATTGTGGAGCTGGATACATGGCTTCAGTCCTGATATCTACTGTCAGATATAAGACTATTCTAAGTCTATTGTGGAGCTGGATACATGGCTTCAGTCCTGATATCTACTGTCAGGATATAAGACTATTCTAAGGTCTATTGTGGAGCTGGATACAGAGCTTCAGTCTGAATCTACTGTCAGGATATAAGACTATTCTAAGGTTATTGTGGAGCTGGATACATGGCTTCAGTCCTGATATCTACTGTCAGGATATAAGACTATTCTAAGGTCTATTGTGGAGCTGGATACATGAGCTTCAGTCCTGATATCTACTGTCAGGATATAAGATCTATTCTAAGGTCTATTGTGAGCTGGATACATGTGCTTCAGTCCTGATATCTACTGTCAGGATATAAGACTATTCTAAGGTCTATTGTGGAGCTGGATACATGGCTTCAGTCTGATATCTACTGTCAGGATATAAGATCTATTCTAAGGTCTATGTGGAGCTGATACATGAGCTTCAGTCTGATATCTACTGTCAGGATATAAGACTATCTAAGGTCTATTGTGGAGCTGGATACATGAGCAGCTTCAGTCCTGATATCTACTGTCAGGATATAAGATATATTCTAAGGACTATTGTGGAGCTGGATACATGTGCTTCAGTCCTGATATCTACTGTCAGGATATAAGGACTATTCTAAGGTCTATTGTGGAGCTGGATACATGTGCTTCAGTCCTGATATCTACTGTCAGGATATAAGGACTATTCTAAGGTCTATTGTGGAGCTGGATACATGTGCTTCAGTCCTGATATCTACTGTCAGGATATAAGATCTATTCTAAGGTCTATTGTGGAGCTGGATACATGAGCTTCAGTGGTGATATCTACTGTCAGGATATAAGATCTATTCTAAGGTCTATTGTGGAGCTGGATACATGGGCTTCAGTCCTGATATCTACTGTCAGGATATAAGATCTATTCTAAGGTCTATTGTGGAGCTGGATACATGAGCTTCAGTCCTGATATCTACTGTCAGGATATAAGATCTATTCTAAGGTCTATTGTGGAGCTGGATACATGGGCTTCAGTCCTGATATCTACTGTCAGGATATAAGATCTATTCTAAGGTCTATTGTGGAGCTGGATACATGTGCTTCAGTCCTGATATCTACTGTCAGGATATAAGATCTATTCTAAGGTCTATTGTGGAGCTGGATACATGAGCTTCAGTGCGGATATCTACTGTCAGGATATAAGATCTATTCTAAGGTATATTGTGGAGCTGGATACATGTGCTTCAGTCCTGATATCTACTGTCAGGATATAAGATCTATTCTAAGGTCTATTGTGGAGCTGGATACATGAGCTTCAGTGCTGATATCTACTGTCAGGATATAAGATCTATTCTAAGGTCTATTGTGGAGCTGGATACATGTGCTTCAGTCCTGATATCTACTGTCAGGATATAAGATCTATTCTAAGGTCTATTGTGGAGCTGGATACATGTGCTTCAGTCCTGATATCTACTGTCAGGATATAAGATCTATTCTAAGGTCTATTGTGGAGCTGAATACATGAGCTTCAGTCCTGATATCTACTGTCAGGATATAAGATCTATTCTAAGGTCTATTGTGGAGCTGGATACATGAGCTTCAGTCCTGATATCTACTGTCAGGATATAAGGACTATTCTAAGGTCTATTGTGGAGCTGGATACATGTGCTTCAGTCATGATATCTACTGTCAGGATATAAGGACTATTCTAAGGTCTATTGTGGAGCTGGATACATGAGCTTCAGTCCTGATATCTACTGTCAGGATATAAGGACTATTCTAAGGTCTATTGTGGAGCTGGATACATGGGCTTCAGTCCTGATATCTACTGTCAGGATATAAGGACTATTCTAAGGTCTATTGTGGAGCTGGATACATGAGCTTCAGTCCTGATATCTACTGTCAGGATATAAGATCTATTCTAAGGTCTATTGTGGAGCTGGATACATGAGCTTCAGTCCTGTTATCTGTCAGGATATAAGATCTATTCTAAGGTCTATTGTGGAGCTGGATACATGAGCTTCAGTGCTGATATCTACTGTCAGGATATAAGGACTATTCTAAGGTCTATTGTGGAGCTGGATACATGAGCTTCAGTCCTGATATCTACTGTCAGGATATAAGATCTATTCTAAGGTCTATTGTGGAGCTGGATACATGAGCTTCAGTCCTGATATTTGTCATCTGGAGAAACTGAAGGACTATAATCGTCTGGGGGAATATAAGAACTATTGTCGTTGGCTGGTTTAGGATCTTATGGATTGGGGGCATTGCATTGTGACCATCTACCTGGAGTTTCTGTAGTATCATGTACAGATACAAATATAACTTGTTACATCGTTATCCTGACAAGGTGATTATTACAACCCACAACTTCATATCCACAGTCACATGTGGTGTCATAAATATACTAAAAGAAGGAAGCAAGCACAGATAGGGTCTTATCTTTTTAACAATCAGCGGCTTAAGAGCCGTAATGATAACTGCTCACCTGGTTTAGTTGTGTGACACACAACCAGTATTGAAAGCATGTAATGGCGGCTGCTGCTGGACCCACACCTCCACGTGCTATGTGGTCGAATTCCAGAGTTTTCCAGGGATAATGTGTCGTCGGTCCGCGCGGCCACAAAAGACTGAATCAGAAGTTCACTCTATACGTTTATTTGGATCCATCCAACGCGTTTCGGAGCCTGCTATGCTCCTTCATCATACACTCCCTGATGGAGCATAGCAGGCTCCGAAACGCGTTGGATGGATCCAAATAAAGGTATAGAGTGAACTTCTGATTCAGTCTTTTGTGGCCGCGCGGACCGACGACACATTGTCCCTGGAAAACATGTGGTGTCATGGCATATTGTTGACCACATGTGGTGACATGGCATGTTGGTTAAATGCAGAGGCATGGCATGTTGGTTATATGCAGACAACAACAATAGATATCTGCCGCGACACTACTATATATATGAAAAATTCAAATTAATGAGTGGCCCTGAAAAGAGAAGATCAAACTGTAATGTGCAAATGTGTAATGCAGAAAACTGCCCTGTGCTAAAGTTGAAAACAGAGGTCTTAGTCTCCTCAGCGGCCACTGAGGATCAAGCCTGGCACCCACAGTGGCCGCTGATGAGACTAAGACCTCTGTTTTTCAACTTTAGCACAGGGCAGTTTTCTGCATTACACATTTGCACATTACAGTTTGATCTTCTCTTTTCAGGGCCACTCATTAATTTGAATTTTTCATATATATAGTAGTGTCGCGGCAGATATCTATTGCTGTAAGTATGATTATTTTCTGCCAGCACCAACGTATACGGTTGATGCCAGTCTTATATATTTTACAGGTTATATGCAGAGGCATGGCATGTTGGTCACATGTGGTGACATGGCATGTTGGTCACATGTGGTAACATGGCATGTTATTGGTCACAGGCTGGCAAGGCACATTGTTGGTCATTGGGGCTCATTCCTCCCTTTGCACTAGGACCCTCTGACCAAACTCACTGCGGCAATATCTGGTAGAGCAGGTTTTCAGCTTTACGTTTCTCCTCCAGGTAGGCCTGTGTCCTCTCCTCCACCAGCTTCTCCAGGTTGTTTGCATATTGCTCCATGCGAGATAGTAAATTATCCAGAATACTTGTTGTACCCTCCCTGTAACACATGGAAGACATGAAGGCATCATGCCAGCCTGGGATATAAATCCCACTTGTCCACACCCCAGCAGGGGCTCACTTGTTAAATTTGCAGATGTAGATCTTTATCTGGTTAAAGTCAGGTCTCTCCAGGGGGTCCTCAGCCCAACATCTCTCCATCAGGATCCCCAGCTCCTGACTATGGCAGCTGGTGTCTACTGTTGGCCGAAAGTATGGCCGTTGTCCATTTCTCACCTTCTGAACAATTTCTGAAAGAAAGCACCTTACATGTGATCTACAGCCCCACACATGACATACAGGTCACCCTCACCCCTAAACTAGCATATTACATGTGTTCAAATGTAAGTCCTTCCTGGAGTTATAATACGAGAGCCCCATGTCCTTCAACCAGACCTCTAACCAAACCCATGGACCCTGAACACAGTGAGTCACATAGCGTTACCCTTAGGGCTGAGGTCCATGCCCTGGATGAAGAAGGCCCATTTCTCAGTGCAATCTCCTGAAGTATGATCCCAAAACTGTAGACATCGCCCTTCTGTGTTCCCTGGGGTGGAGGTCGTCCCATACGCAGGAGCTCAGGAGCCGTCCAAAGCTTCTCTAAATGTGAAACACAAGACGGGACAGATTATACAAGTCCCAATCTAATGAGAAGAATAAACATCTCCGTAAAGAACATCAGAGTATAAGACATACACCGAGTCCTAACATTGTGATCACCTGAGCTACATTGTTACCTGTCCTCACATTATCACCTGAGCTACATTGTTACCTGTCCTCACATTATCACCTGAGCTACATTGTTACCTGTCCTCACATTATCACCTGTCCTCACATTATCACCTGCGCTACATTGTTACCTGTCCTCACATTATCACCTGAGCTACATTGTTACCTGTCCTCACATTGTCACCTGGGCTACATTGTTACCTGTCCTCACATTATCACGTGAGCTACATTGTTACCTGTCCTCACATTATCACCTGAGCTACATTGTTACCTGTCCTCACATTATCACCTGAGCTACATTGTTACCTGTCCTCACATTATCACCTGAGCTACATTGTTACTTGTGCTCACATTATCACCTGAGCTACATTGTCACCTGTGCTACATTGTTACCTGTCCTCACATTATCACCTGAGCTACATTGTTACTTATCCTCACATTATCACCTGAGCTACATTGTCACCTGTCCTCAAATTATCACCTGAGCTACATTGTTACCTGTTCTCACATTATCACCTGACCTCACATTATCACCTGTCCTCACATTATCACCTGAGCTACATTATCACCTGAGCTACATTGTTACCTGTCCTCACATTATCACCTGAGCTACATTGTTACCTGTCCTCACATTATCACCTGAGCTACATTGTTACCTGTCCTCACATTATCACCTGAGCTACATTGTTACCTGTCCTTACATTATCACCTGAGCTACATTGATACCTGTCCTCACATTATCACCTGAGCTACATTGTTACCTGTCCTCACATTATCACCTGTCCTCACATTATCACCCTTCCTCACATTATCACCTGTCCTCACATTATCACCTGAGCTACATTGTTACCTGTTCTCACATTATCACCTGAGCTACATTGTTACCTGTCCTCACACTGTCACATGGGCTACATTGTTACCTGTCCTCACATTATCACCTGAGCTACATTGTTACCTGTCCTCACATTATCACCTGAGCTACATTGTTACCTGTCCTTACATTATCACCTGAGCTACATTGTTACCTGTCCTCACATTATCACCTGAGCTACATTATCACCTGTCCTCACATTATCACCTGAGCTACATTGTTACCTGTCCTCACATTATCACCTGAGCTACATTGTTACCTGTCCTCACATTATCACCTGAGCTACATTGTTACCTGCCCTCACATTATCACCTGGGCTACATTGTGACCTGTCCTCACATTATCACCTGAGCTACATTGTTACCTGTCCTCACATTATCACCTGAGCTACATTGTGACCTGTCCTCACATTATCACCTGAGCTACATTGTTACCTGTCCTCACATTATCACCTGAGCTACATTGTTACCTATCCTCACATTATCACCTGAGCTACATTGTTACCTGTCCTCACATTATCACCTGGGCTACATTGTTACCTGTCCTCACATTATCACCTGAGCTACATTGTGACCTGTCCTCACATTATCACCTGAGCTACATTGTGACCTGTCCTCACATTATCACCTGAGCTACATTGTTACCTGTCCTCACATTATCACCTGAGCTACATTGTTACCTATCCTCACATTATCACCTGAGCTACATTGTTACCTATCCTCACATTATCACCTGAGCTACATTGTCACCTGTGCTACATTATTACCTGTCCTCACATTATCACCTGAGCTACATTGTCACCTGTGCTACATTATCTCCTGAGCTACATTATCACCTGTGCTACATTATTACCTGTCCTCACATTATCACCTGAGCTACATTGTCACCTGTGCTACATTATTACCTGTCCTCACATTATCACCTGAGCTACATTGTCACCTGTGCTACATTATCTCCTGAGCTACATTATCACCTGTGCTACATTATTACCTGTCCTCACATTATCACCTGAGCTACATTGTTACCTGTTCTCACATTATCACCTGAGCTACATTGTTACCTGTCCTCACATTGTCACCTGTGCTACATTGTTACCTGTCCTCACATTATCACCTGAGCTACATTGTTACGTATCCTCACATTATCACCTGGGCTACATTGTCACCTGTGCTACATTGTTACTGGTACCTTTACACGCCGCTACAGGATGGTGGCAACAACCGGGTACATGAGAGAAATGTATCTTGCACCGCCAATTCAACCCGTGGTAGCGGCATGTGAAGACGGTTGTAGCCACCCGGCAGTAGCAGCACCTGTTTCCGAGCACTGCCCGGAAACAGGTGGCTACACAGGCGATTGTAGCGACTTGTATCGGCGTGTAAAGAAGGAACAGAAGGGTTGTTTCTACACCATGCTATGTACCTGCTATGTAGCTGGGGCGTGACACAGGCTCCGGGTTACCGTGCCCCATCAGCGATCATTGGAGGAAGCCCTGCGTTACGATTGGTTGTTGCTGCACAGGGCGGCATATTTAAGGAGCTGACCAGTCACACTACACAATTGCTATAGCGTCATGTATTAATCAGCCTCCTGCGCTGGCTGGCCAATCATGATGTTCGTGCTTTGTCCTATCAGCGTACGGACGTCTCGTAATCCACAATTGGAGCACGCCTATGTGTTGTCCCTGCTGCACCAGGTCCGCCCATATTAGCTTGTTGTAGCGGTGTGTAAATGAGGTAAGGTGCTCGGCAGAAGGTAACTTGTGGCACCCGGCGGTGTATCTAGAGCTAGATGTACCCTACTGTAGCGCACCTTGTTGCGGCGTGTAAAGGTGGTGCGATTACCGTTTGCAACCGTTTGTGCGTGCTCGTGCACGTGAAGCACCCGGTTGTTGCCACCATCCAGTAGCGGCGTGTAAAGGTACCATTACCTCTCCTCACATTATCACCTGAGCTACATTGTTACCTATCCTCACATTAACACCTGTGCTACATCATCACCTGTCCTCACATTATCACCTGAGCTACATTGTTACCTATCCTCACATTATCACCTGTGCTACATCATCACCTGTCCTCACATTATCACCTGTCCTCACATTATCACCTGTCCTCACATTATCACCTGAGCTACATTGTTATCTGTCCTACATTATCACCTGTCCTCACATTAGCAGATGAGCTACATTATAACCTGAGCTGCATTGTTACCTGTCCTCACATTATCACCTGTGCTATATTGTTACCTGTCCTTACATTATCACCTGAGCTACATTGTTACCTGTGCTCATTATCACCTGTGCTACATTGTTACCTGTCCTCACATTATCACCTGAGCTACATTGTTACCTGTCCTCACATTATCACCTGAGCTACATTGCTACCTTTCTTCACATTATCACCTGAGCTACATTATCACCTGTCCTCACATTATCACCTGAGCTACATTGTTATCTGTCCTACATTATCACCTGTCCTCACATTAGCAGATGAGCTACATTATAACCTGAGCTGCATTGTTACCTGTCCTCACATTATCACCTGTGCTATATTGTTACCTGTCCTTACATTATCACCTGAGCTACATTGTTACCTGTGCTCATTATCACCTGTGCTACATTGTTACCTGTCCTCACATTATCACCTGAGCTACATTGTTACCTGTCCTCACATTATCACCTGTGCTACATCTTCACCTGTCCTCACATTATCACCTGAGCTACATTATCACCTGAGCTACATTGTTACCTGTCCTCACACCATCACCTGAGCTACTTCATCACCTGACCTCACATTATCACCTGGGCTACATTGTTACCTGTCCTCACATTATCACCTGAGCTACATTGTTACCTATCCTCACATTATCTCCTGAGCTACATTGTCACCTATGCTACATTGTTACCTGTCCTCACATTATCACCTGAGCTACATTGTTACGTATCCTCACATTATCACCTGTGCTACATTGTTACCTCTCCTCACATTATCACCTGGGATACATTGTTACCTGTCCTCACATTATCACCTGAGCTACATTGCTACCTGTCTTCACATTATCACCTGTGCTACATCATCACCTGTCCTCACATTATCCCCTGTCCTCATATTATCACCTGAGCTACATTGTTATCTGTCCTACATTATTACCTGTCCTCACATTAGCACCTGAGCTACATTATAACCTGAGCTACATTGTTACCTGTCCTCACATTATCACCTGAGCTACATTGTTACCTGTGCTCATTGTCACCTGAGCTACATTGTCACCTGAGCTACATTGTTACCTGTCCTCACATTATCACCTGAGCTACATTGTTACCTGTCCTCACATTATCACCTGAAGCTACATTGTTACCTGTCCTCACACCATCACCTCAGCTACATTGTCACATGTGTTACATTGTTACCTGTCTTCACATTATCACCTGTCCTCACATTATCACCTGAGCTATATTGTCACTTGTCCTTACATTATCACCTGAGCTACATTTTCACCTGTGCTACATTGTCACCTGTCCTCACAATATCACCTGAGCTCCATTATCACCTGAGCTACATTGTTACCTGTCCTCACAATATCACCTGACTTACATTTTCACCTGTGCTACATTGTTACCTCTCCTCACACCATCACCTGAGCTACATTGCTACCTGTCTTCACATTATCACTTGAGCTATATTGTCACCTGTCCTCACATTATCACCTGTCCTCACATTATCACCTGAGCTATATTGTCACCTGTCCTCACACCATCACCTGAGCTACATTATCACCTGTGCTACATCTTCACCTGTCTTCACATTATCACCTGAGCTACATTGTTACCTGCCCTACATTATTACCTGTCCTCACACCGTCACCTGAGCTACATTATCACCTGTGCTACATCTTCATCTGTCCTCACATTATCACCTAAGCTACATTGTCACTTGTCCTTACATTATCACCTGTGCTACATTATCACCTCTCCTCACATTATCAACTGTCCTCACATTATCACCTGTCCTCACATTATCACCTGAGCTACATGATCACCTGAGCAATATTGTTACCTGTCCTCACATCATCACCTGAGCTACATTGTTACTTGTGCTCACATTGCCACCTGAGCTATATTGTTACCTGTCCTCACATTATCACCTGGCCTACATTATCACCTGAGCTACATTATCACCTGAGCTACATTGTTACCTGTCCTCACACCATCACCTGAGCTACATTATCCCCTGAGCTACATTGTTACCTGTCCTCACACCATCACCTGAGCTACATTATCACCTGAGCTACATTGTTACCTGTCCTCACACCATCACCTGAGCTACATTGTCACATGTGTTACATTGTTACCTGTCTTCACATTATCACCTGTCCTCACATTATCACCTGAGCTATATTGTCACTTGTCCTTACATTATCACCTCTCCACACATTATTGCCTGAGCTACACTTTCACCTGTCCTGACATCACCTGAGCTACATTGTTACCTGTCCTCACATTATCACCTGAGCTACATTGTTACCTGTGCTACATTGTCATCTGTCCTCACATTATTACCATAGCTACAATGTTACTTGTCCTCACATTATCACCTGTCCTCACATTAGCACCTGAGCTACATTGTTACCTGTCCTCACATTATCACCTGTCCTCACATTATCACCTGAGCTACATTGTTACCTGTCCTCACATTATCACCTGTACTACATTGTTACCTGTCCTCACATTATCACCTGAGCTACATTGTTACCTGTCCTCACATTATCACCTGTCCTCACATTATCACCTGAGCTACATTATCACCTGAGCTACATTGTTACCTGTCCTCACACAATCACCTGTCCTCACATTATCACCTGAGCTACATTGTTACCTGTCCTCACATTATCACCTGTACTACATTGTTACCTGTCCTCACATTATCACCTGAGCTACATTGTTACCTGTCCTCACATTATCACCTGTCCTCACATTATCACCTGAGCTACATTATCACCTGAGCTACATTGTTACCTGTCCTCACACAATCACCTGTCCTCACATTATCACCTGAGCTACATTGTTACCTGTCCTCACATTATCACCTTAGCTACATTGTTACTTGTCCTCACATTATCACCTGAGCTACATTGTTACCTGTCCTCTCACATTATCACCTGAGCTACATTGTTACCTGTCCTCACATCATCACCTGAGCTACATTGTTACCTGTCCTCACATTATCACCTGTCCTCACATTATCACCTGAGCTACATTGTTACCTGTCTTCACATTATCACCTGAGCTATATTGTCACCTGTCCTCACATTATCACATTGTCCTCACACCATCACCTGAGCTACATTATCACCTGTGCTACATCTTCATCTGTCCTCCATTATCACCTGAGCTACATTATCACCTGAGCTACATTATCACCTCTCCTCACATTATCACCTGAGCTACATTGTTACCTGTGCTGATTGTCAACTGAGCTACATTGTCATCTGTCCTCACATTATTACCATAGCTACAATGTTACCTGTCCTCACATTATCACCTGAGCTACATTGTTACCTGTCCTCACATTATCACCTGTCCTCACATTATCACCTGAGCTACATTATCACCTGAGCTACATTGTTACCTGTCCTCACACCATCACCTGAGCTACATTATCACCTGAGCAATATTGTTACCTGTCCTCACATCATCACCTGAGCTACATTATCACCTGAGCTACATTGTTACCTGTCCTCACACCATCACCTGAGCTACATTATCACCTGAGCTACATTGTTACCTGTCCTCACACCATCACCTGAGCTACATTGTCACATGTGTTACATTGTCACCTGTCTTCACATTATCACCTGTCCTCACATTATCACCTGAGCTATATTGTCACTTGTCCTTACATTATCACCTCTCCACACATTATCGCCTGAGCTACATTTTCACCTGTCCTGACATCACCTGAGCTACATTGTTACCTGTCCTCACATTATCACCTGTACTACATTGTTACCTGTCCTCACATTATCACCTGAGCTACATTGTTACCTGTCCTCACATTATCACCTGTCCTCACATTATCACCTGAGCTACATTATCACCTGAGCTACATTGTTACCTGTCCTCACATTATCACCTGAGCTACATTGTTACTTGTCCTCACATTATCACCTGAGCTACATTGTTACCTGTCCTCACATTATCACCTGTCCTCACATTATCACCTAAGCTACATTGTTACCTGTCCTCACATTATTACCTGAGCTACATTGTTACCTGTCCTCACATTATCACCTGAGCTACATTGTTACCTGTCCTCACATTATCACCTGAGCTACATTGTTACCTGTCCTCACATTATCACCTGAGCTACATTGTTACCTGTCCTCACATTATCACCTGAGCTACATTGTTACCTGTCCTCACATTATCACCTGAGCTACATTGTTACCTGTCCTCACATTATCACCTGAGCTACATTGTTACCTGTCCTCACATTATCACCTGAGCTACATTGTTACCTGTCCTCACATTATCACCTGTACTACATTGTTACCTGTCCTCACATTATCACCTGAGCTACATTGTTACCTGTCCTCACATTATCACCTGTACTACATTGTTACCTGTCCTCACATTATCACCTGAGCTACATTGTTGCCGAGGCCCCAGGGATTTGTAATAATGTTCTGTGAGGTTCTAAGAAACAGACGGGACATTCACACCCACTGGCATACAAGGCATAGACATCATTGGCGTCACAGATGGAGCGGAAGCTGGCCAGCCCATAGTCGGTGATCTTCAGCACAAAGCGGCTGTCCACCACACAGTTAGACGACTTCAGATTTCCATGACATCCGATGATGCTGCGGTGAAGGAAGCACATCCCCTGCAAGAAAAAGCATGAGAGCTTCCACAAATGGAAGGAGACAAGAAAAATGGAAAGGGCCCCCAAAAGCGGTCCGACTTCTGCTGCTATTCTCCACCCCTGTGACCGAGCCCAAAAATATATGAGGAGCCGTGATAAAAACACACAAGGTGATTCTACTGGACACTGATGTGGTATTCTGGGGTGTGAAATGTTACCCCATTCCTGATTTCTTATTCTTTTGCATCTTTGTCACAAATGTTTCAGATCAAACAAAGATAACACAAGTAAACACAAATTGCAGCTTATAAATGAAGGTCTTTAGGAAAAGAAATCCAAACCTACAGGGTCCTGTGTGAGAAAGCAATTGCCCCCCCCCCTGCCCTCCACACATTAACTGTGGTTGATCACATCTTTAGGAAGCGGAGTTCAATTTCCCCAGCCACACCCAGTCCTGATTACTGCCACATCCGCTCTTAATCAAGAAATCACTTAAATAGGACCTACCTGACAAAGTGAAGTAGATCAAAAGATCCTCAATAGCTAGACATCATGCTGCGATCCACAGAAAATCAGGAACAAATGAGAAACAAAGTCATTGAGATCTATCAGTCTGGAAAAGGTTATAAAGGCATTTCTAAAGCTTTGTGACTCCATAGAACCACAGTGAACCTTCCCAGGAGTGGCCGGCCAACCAAAATGACCCCAAAAGCCCAGCAATGACTCATCCAAGATGAGCGAGTACCATAATATTGGTAATCACCATACTCGTTATGAGTACTTTGTAATAATAGAGTGTTCATTCCGAATAGCAAGTACAATGTAAGTCAATGGGAAATGGGCACCATTTTCTGCTGGACCCTACAAAGGAGTCTGGGGGCTTCAGGAAAGTGATGAGATAGGTGGGAAAGTGATGAGACAGAATGGGGAGATCCTGGAGAATCTGCAGCGTTCCTGATCACATATGGAGTGTGGGAATCGCTTTGTCGCAGGATTACACCAGATAACAAGAACAACTACCAAACCTCACCTAAATCACATAGAACAGGAAAAAAGGGTCACATACAGGGTTTCCTGCATAATCCCTTGTACATAAGGCTAAGTACACCCTAATAAACTATCATTAAAAAATATCGCATTTAGCGTTTGTTCACACTGTTGTGGCTTTTTTTCACATTTTACAATTGGGAGGGTCCTCACTTATACATTGTGTAGGTCCCTCTGTCATTCATCATTAGCTCTTCCACAGCACTTTACAAGGCAGCTACAATGTATCAGAGGCCTCAGGTGGCCCTGTAACATACGTTTTGGAGGGACCGCTCTTAGACATTTGGGCGGTCTCTCCCCATTGACTCTATGATGATGGAATACATATTCCATAGCAGTTTACAAGGCAGCTACAATGTACCAGTAGGTATGATGATCTTTGACCTCAGGGGCCTCAGGTGGTCCTGTAACATACGTTTTGGAGGGACCGCTCTTACTTAGACATTTGGGCGGTTCCTCCCCATTGGCTCTGATAGTGGAATACATATTCCATAGCAGTTTACAATGTGTCTATTGTAGTATTGGTCCTCCTCGTCCTCCTCATCTTCAGAGGGCCTGCAGTAGGCAGGAACCCTGAGTCTATTGGAGCCCTCATGTGGCCTCCTCTAGAAGTTCTGGAGGTCCCTCTTGTGTACAGTTGGGTGCTCTCACTTATTCATATGTATGGCCCTCACTGTATTAACTCATTAAAAGGGCACAGACTACATGGAAAAAGGGCAAGAGACATGGAGCAATAGAAGGTAGCAGTGAGTGCGGCCTGCGATCCTCAGGTTCGGCTGAACTCTGTGAACTGGAAAATAAAGCTGCACAAGTCAACTGGATGACGAGCGCAAATATATCTCTTGTGCAAGTCAATGGACCAAGGTGCCCCCTCCAGGATGGGTTAGAGAAGCTCCGCACATGGCTCAGAGATTGTCATTGACAATGTTCCCCAGATTGCACAGGAACAGAAGACTTCTTGATACCGTTCTGCTTGGTTCACTGCAGAATGTGCATCGTATTTCCAAAAATGACTCCTGGGTCTGTGTCATAGGTGCAGGGAGATGCCATGACAAAGGCCAACCTTGACAAACATCTACGATGAACTACTGTAGTAGTGATCCTCAATTCAAGTCTTCAGAGGGTCATCAACAGTCAGTGTAAATTTCAATAGAAGATACATATTCAATCTCAGTCACAATGTGACACAAGTTGTGACAAGAGCCTCAAAAGGACAAAAATTAGTTTGGCAGAACCAATGTATATTCCAGATTTGTCCACTGCACAATGTGCATAGGGTTTGTAAAAATTAGCCTTATGGGCTAGGTGAAGGTTGACACAATAAGACACCATCCCAAGGGCCTCCAATCACAAATAGTAAATAGACAGGAGTAGAAATCCTGTCCTACTTGACAAAGGAAGGAAACCGGTTTTTATGGGAAGGGGTTGACGTAACGTAACAGCAGTAGCATGAACAATCAGCATTTTTGGTGAATTTAGGTTTGGTTTTCTGTCATCTGGAGGGATTACAAACGGTGGAGAAACCCAGTCCTTGTTCAATTTAATTAGAGTAAGTCTGTCTGCATTTTCTGTAGAGACATGTACACCGATCAGTGATGACCCAGCGGAACTGAAAACACGCTCTGACATGACACTAGCAGCCGGGCCGGCCAGCATCTCAAAGGAGTATAAGGAGAGGTTGGGCCAAGTGTTCAGCTTGGACACGTAATAATTAAAGGGAACTGAAGAGTCAGAAAAGGACACATGTATGGTAACTTAAGTTCCCCTTGACCATGTTCTGCAAATTCTCCCTCCTTGGCTTTGTTACAGGCACAGATAGCCCCTGGTGTTGTGCTGGATTATTAAAAATTGCCCAATTTCAGCACATTTTCCCCCCACCTCTGTTGAACCTTGTGTTTGTGTCTCTCTCCATTATCACTTGGTGTTGAAAAGAGTTGGTACCTCTGCTACCAGCATTGTCTGAGGGTGATGTTTTCAACAACTGATCTACAATGGCCCACTTGAAGGATTACATTATAAAACTGTTGGGTGACTCCAAAAAGGAGAGAAGGATGGCTAACCAGTATATGTTGTTGGATAAATGTGTATCACATGAGGATCTTGCCACAGATAGTTACACATGAACTGTGCCATGTGGGCCAAGCTGGCAAAAGGTAAATCTTCACAGTGTCCCCAACAGTAGGAAAAGAAACTATCCTCTCCTCATGCTGACTTGCCTCCTCCTCCTCTCCAGCCCATCCAGGCTGGACAGAAATGAAGCTTGGTTTGGGTGTCCCCTCTGTAGCATTAGGATTTCCCTCAGTAGCGCAGTAAAACAAGTACTCTCCCTCTCCATCACCCAATGATGCCTCAGAATATTGGCTGGGCTGGGTAGTACCACCCATTTGGAAATCTGGCTCCATGCCAACATGTGGCCACTCAAAGCTTCATCTTTGAGATTATGCAGTGATTGTTTCAGGAGACCCAGCAGCAGGATGGTTACGCTGATAATAGCCTGATCACCGCTCACAAGCTTGGTGCAGTACTCAAAGTTCTCAAGAACCTCACAAATGTCAGCGATCCACACCCACTCGACAGTTGTTATGTAGGGTGGCCGACTCTCAATCTGATTGGCATGTTGAAGCTGGTATTCAGCTGCTGACCTCTGCTGCTCATCAAGCCTTGCCAACATTTGATAGGTAGAGTTCCACTTCATGGGCAGGTCGCAAATGAATCAGTGATTCGGCAAACTTAAGCACCTTTGCAGTGCTGTAAGAGCAGAAAAAGTGGTAGAGGAAAGGTGGAAATGGGCACCAATACGGCGCACCTTCTCAAGGAGGTACGGCAAGTCAGGGTAAATTTTAAGAAATTTCTGAACAACTTAGTTCCGCACGTGAGCTATGCATGGCACGTGTACCAGCTTGCCAACCTTTAAAGCCACCACCAGGTTATGCCCATCACTACAGAATACCAGACTGGGTTGGAGGTGCATCGAGGAGAACCACTGATGGGTCTGTTGCTTCAGCAGAACGTGTTGCCACTTTGCTGATGCACTGCTGCACTGGTCCCAGCTTGGGAGTGATGGGGAGGGTAATTCAGCAGAGGATGAGGAGCAGGAGGGGAGAGAGGAACTGGAATATGAAGAGGTGGAAACCCTGACAGAAGTTGGGCCTGCTATTCATGGTGTGGGTAGGATGTGCGATGTTCCACCCTCCACCAGGTTCACCCCATGTGCTGTGACAGAAATGTATCATCCCTGTCCACAACAACTTTTCCAGGTGTCTGTTAGGTGGACCTTCCCAGTTACGACGTTGGTGAGAGCACGGTTCAGATTGTTTAATACATGCTTTTCTAACGCACGGACGACACACTGGGCAAAATAGTGGAGTCATAGACAAGAGATCACGGAAACACTGTGTTCCTACAAGCCTAAAAGGCAACATCTTCACAGATAGCAATTTGAACCTGTGTATGCACGGCTGGGTATTTACACTTTCTTTCCAAGCTCTCAGGCACGAATAATTGGACGCTTTGCTGGGACAAGGAAGTGGATGATGTTTGTTGTGTGTGAGCGACTGCAGCTCGTGGGCAGGAGGTATGAGTGCCTGCTCCTGGACAGCAGATTCTGAAGGACATAGCCCAGGCGACATGGCAGTGGTTTCACCCGCAGACAGATTGGGTGCCCTGGTGTTCTGCCCACCTACTGGGGTGCTTGGCATCAATGTGGTTTTGCATACTGGTGGTGCTCAGGTTGCCTTTGCCCTGGCATCTGCTCAACTTGGCAGGGCAGATGCTACAGATTACAATGTTTGCCCTGACCTGGCCCACTGCTGGGGTGGTCTTGGGAACAGTTGACCCAGTTCTCACTCTGGGCAAACCATGATGATCCCTTGATGCCTGTGTTATTGCTACATATCCATCTTCCTCTGTGTTGCTGTCATGGATATGCATGCCAACGGTCCTGATCAGATCAGTGGACTCATCATCGATCACTTCGTCTTTCACCTCATTCTCCTTCCCAGTTGACACTGTAGGCTGCCCTGATGGCAACAGTGTCTCATCATCAGCCTCCACCTCTGGAGACAGTAAATCACGTTCCTCAAAGTGGCTTTCTTCAGGCTGTGGGTCCTCAAATACTGGAGCATCAACGCTCGCCACCTCCTCACGCTCCTCTTCGATGCTGCATGGTGATAGGCCAGAGCCAACCAAACAGATCCTCTGAGTGGCCAGGCTTGGGGTCATATGTCTCCTGGGACTGATAATGGTGGGAGGAAGGAGATCCAGCTTCAGGATTGGATGGGCCAGCGTTCTGCGTATCCACATTAGACAGTGCGGTCATTATTATTATTATTATTATTTATTTATATAGCGCCATTAGGTTCCATGGCGCTTTACATGAGGATGAGGGAGACAAGAACAAGTGCACTAAATCTAGGCGATCAGGACGTACAGGTACAGGAGGGGCAGGGACCCTGTCCACGAGGGCTCACAGTCTACGAGATATGGAAGATATGTTGCCGCTTGAGTAATGTGCAGAGGCCGGGTCTACTATCCAAGACACAATCTGCTCTTGGTCTTCTGGCTTCTGTTCCAGGAATAAAGTGTATGCATCAAGCTTCTTCTTCTGACCGGACACAGATTCAGCGCCTTCTCGCGCAATCCTGACAGCACCACGTCCATGTCTCTGTCCCTTAAGAACAGCCTTTTTGAGCATTTTGGGTTTTGTTCACAGATTTTATGGTGTGGATGGCACAAGCCAACCTACCTGTCACAGCCAAAATAGTGGGTTAAATGGCCTAGTGCGCGTTTTGAAGCAGGCAGTAGGACATTTTGTAGTACTGCTGCTTTGCGTTGGGCAAACCACCTTTCTGTAATGTAGATACAAGCACCAGTGGGTTAAATGGCCCGGTGCGAGGTTTGGAGTACTGCTGCTTTACACTGACCCTTGTGGTGCCATCAGCACTAAGGTAACTGCTCACATGTGTGTGTAATTCTGTGTATTCCATTCCTCCTTTTATTGGCATATCTGACTGTAATATTTGTAACATCTGAATAATAACTGTAAATATTAATATCTAGTGTACCATTAGGGTGATTAAAACCCACTGAAAGACTGTGGCCGCTGGACCCGTAGGTAGCGTGCGGACAGACCAAAAAGACCCATGATGGGGGGTGATTTTGATGAGCTATCCTGGCTGCTTAGACCACACTGGAGCCGCCACTGTTCTGCCTGTAAACTAGCCATCAGCTGAGAAAGAATAAACCCGGTTAAAAGCTGTATGCTGTGCGAGGCTGATTACTGCGCCTGAAGGGAGAGAGACTGATGTTGTGACCAGCAGGAGGAGACTGCCTGATTGAATCGTGAACCCCCAATGAGCCCTGCATTACAATAGCCTTTACGGTTGCCCTGGGGACTCGCTCTTCCCATGGAGAGCTCAACCATCCTCGCTGCTACTTCCATTATTCCCAGAGGTCCCAACTGCAGCAGCAGCCATACCGGCCGCATTCCACGGGTGGCGTCACAACACTCTTATTTTTGTTTTTATTTTATTTTCTCCATTTTTCCAACTCCTTTTTTTTACTGCTTGCCTGTCATGGACGGGTCACGCCACCATGACATCCCACATCCCCAGACAACGACGAGTGGGCCTGGTTCCGAGTACCCCGCGGTCCTGGTCAGGGGCGAGGCACTTGATTACGGTTGTTGCTGCTAAGGGCCCAACCAGTTATTAGGTTTAGGGGGAATCCCTTTTTCACACAGGGCCCTGTAGGTTTGGATTTCTTTTTCCCTTAATATTAACGATCTTCACTTATAAACTGCATTTTGTGTTTCTTGTGTTATCTCGGTCTTATATTTACATTTGTTTGATGACCTGAAACATTTAAGGGACAAAAGAAGAAATCAGGAAGGGGCAAATCCTTTTTCACATCACTATATGTCCCTCCTCGCTCCCTCATCTCTTACAGCACATATATCCCTCCTGGCCACCCGGACACTCATTGAACATTAAATGTGTATAATACCAGGACGATCACTACATCTCCTCCTCTCTCCCCTGAACAGTCCCAGACACGTCAGTTTTCAGTGCAGCACAGCAGGGGTTAATAGTTATATATTGATGTCATCATGATGTCACTCTAGTCTCCTCTCACCTTCACGATGTCATTGATCAGTGAATTACGGAACATCCAGTCCAGGTTGATGCTGTCATTTTCCAAAATATCCTACAAGTAGAGGAGGAACATTGCTGAATCAGTGCAATTCCCCCAAAACGTCCACTGTCTTCACCCCTACACCCGCCCCACATACGACCTCTCTTATATTACACCAGATGGAGGCTGTGACGAAATGGACCCCTTTAATGGGTAACCTATGATGATTTCTTATTTATCCAGACAATATTGTATTTTGTTTGCAAACTTGTAATGTGCCAGTCATGGGTTACACAAGATTTCTAGGAGCCTGCTAGTATTTAAAGTGGATAATGTAATGATCTTCCCTCTTTGTATTGTATTTTATTCCTTACCTTGTGATAAGCAACTTCTTGTTCCTAGAGTCTTGTAGATGCTTGGTGATGTTTACTGTGTGTAATGTAATTATCTCAACCCTTGTCAGAGAAGGTCATTACACTCAGAGAACTTAATCCTACTAACATTCCATTGTATTGCTATGTCAATCAGTATGTGCGTCTCCCTTGCCAGGACTGCAATACTATTAGAGATGTTTTATATGAGGTTTGAAATCGAGCCAATAAGTTGACAGTCTTATTCCAGCAATCGTGATGTCCCCAATATCCTGCAATGGGTGATCACGGGAATATAGGCAGAGCTGTTCATTAACCAGGGTAAATGAGGATTCTGTCTAGTGGCCTCAATCTAGGGATTTCAGTCCCGACAAGAGGTGCACAGGACTTGTTATATGCAGCTAATCTAGGATCTATGGACCCCAGGCCTAGGCATGTTTGTGCCAACCGAGGGGATCAGAACCTGGATTATAATTCTACAAGGACTTCAGCATCGAATGATCGGATTTGGCTGGGATAACAAAGACTGCATAAGGAAGCAACCCAGGTTGGGACAATCCAGTCACCTGGCTGCAGACTTTGCTGTGCTATATTCTGACCCCTGGTGAGCCAGCGGAAGGGTGAGACTCTGTTGCCTGTTACATTGTTGTTTTGCTGGTTATGTGTTATATGCCGTTAACTGTTTGGGGATCCAATGAAGCCTTAATATTGTGGTTCCCTCACCCTGTGTTGTCTGAGTAGTGTTCTGCCCACGGTTAAGGAGCTCGGGCGTTCAGTTTCGGGATGAGCCCTGGTCCAGGCTGTCTTGCTAAAGTCTCCACAGAGGCCTCTCCCAGGTTACACCGGATGGAGGCCTCTCCCAGGTTACACCGGATGGAGGCCTCTCCCAGGTTACACCGGATGGAGGCCTCTCCCAGGTTACACCGGATGGAGGCCTCTCCCAGGTTACACCGCATGGAGGCCTCTCCCAGGTTACACCGGATGGAGGCCTCTCCCAGGTTACACCGGATGGAGGCCTCTCCCAGGTTACACCGGATGGAGGCCTCTCCCAGGTTACACCGGATGGAGGCCTCTCCCAGGTTACACCGGATGGAGGCCTCTCTCAGGTTACACCGGATGGAGGCCTCTCCCAGGTTACACCGCATGGAGGCCTCTCCCAGGTTACACCGGATGGAGGCCTCTCCCAGGTTACACCGGATGGAGGCCTCTCCCAGGTTACACCGGATGGAGGCCTCTCCCAGGTTACACCGGATGGAGGCCTCTCCCAGGTTACACCGGATGGAGGCCTCTCCCAGGTTACACCGGATGGAGGCCTCTCCCAGGTTACACCGGATGGAGGCCTCTCCCAGGTTACACCGCATGGAGGCCTCTCCCAGGTTACACCGCATGGAGGCCTCTCCTATATGATGAGAAGTTGGTAAAGTTGGGCTTGTTTCGCTTAGAGATAAGACATCTCAGAGGTCTCATTTATAACACACGTGTGGTCAAACGAATGCACAGGACATATTCCTTCCAGAGACCAAACTAAGGACCAGGGGACACTCACTGAGGGCGGAGAAAGGAGATTCCGGCAGCTACATAGGAAAGGTAGAGCATCAGACTGTGGGACGCCGACCACGAGGTTGTAATAGCCGACACTAACAGCTTTCCTATCAGGGCCGGATGATTCGTCAGCACATTGTGGAGTTATAGGTAATGTAGTGACACGTATAATTGATGGAGGAAGGTTAATGGTGATGGACCGGGTCTGTATCTGTCTGTAGCTTTCCTGTATCTCCCACATGACTGCATGCGACACGTTACCCCTCTGTATAGAGATTACCTGTAAGCTGCCCCGGGGGCAATACTCTGTCACAATACAGATGTTTGGAGCGTCGATGCAGGCGCCAAGGAATCGCGTCAGATGATTAAACTGAACATCCCTCATCTGTGGAGAAGACGGAAAATAATGAGCACCGGATCCCCGACCCTGTGTGCACAGTATACAGGTATACATCAATTATATATGTACCAGCGAATCCCAGACCCTGTGTGCACAGTATACAGGTATACATCAATTATATATGTACCAGCGGATCCCCGACCCTGTGTGCACAGTATACAGGGATACATCAATTATATATGTACCAGCGGATCCCCGACCCTGTGTGCACAGTATACAGGTATACATCAATTATATATGTACCATCCAGATCCCTGACCCTGTGTGCACAGTATACAGGTATACATCAATTTGTACCAGCGGATCCCAGACCCTGTGTGCACAGTATACAGGTATACATCAATTATATATGTACCAGCGGATCCCCGACCCTGTGTGCACAGTATACAGGTATACATCAATTATATATGTACCAGCGGATCCCAGACCCTGTGTGCACAGTATACAGGTATACATCAATTATATATGTACCAGCGGATCCCCGACCCTGTGTGCACAGTATACAGGGATACATCAATTATATATGTACCAGCGGATCCCCGACCCTGTGTGCACAGTATACAGGTATACATCAATTATATATGTACCATCCAGATCCCTGACCCTGTGTGCACAGTATACAGGTATACATCAATTTGTACCAGCGGATCCCAGACCCTGTGTGCACAGTATACAGGTATACATCAATTATATATGTACCAGCGGATCCCCGACCCTGTGTGCACAGTATACAGGTATACATCAATTATATATGTACCAGCGGATCCCAGACCCTGTGTGCACAGTATACAGGTATACATCAATTATATATGTACCAGCGGATCCCCGACCCTGTGTGCACAGTATACAGGTATACATCAATTATATATGTACCAGCGGATCCCAGACCCTGTGTGCACAGTATACAGGTATACATCAATTATATATGTACCAGCGGATCCCAGACCCTGTGTGCACAGTATACAGGTATACATCAATTATATATGTACCAGCGGATCCCAGACCCTGTGTGCACAGTATACAGGTATACATCAATTATATATGTACCAGCGGATCCCCGACCCTGTGTGCACAGTATACAGGTATACATCAATTATATATGTACCAGCGGATCCCAGACCCTGTGTGCACAGTATACAGGTATACATCAATTATATATGTATCAGCGGATCCCAGACCCTGTGTGCACAGTATACAGGTATACATCAATTATATATGTACCAGCGAATCCCAGACCCTGTGTGCACAGTATACAGGTATACATCAATTATATATGTACCAGCGGATCCCCGACCCTGTGTGCACAGTATACAGGGATACATCAATTATATATGTACCAGCGGATCCCCGACCCTGTGTGCACAGTATACAGGTATACATCAATTATATATGTACCATCCAGATCCCTGACCCTGTGTGCACAGTATACAGGTATACATCAATTTGTACCAGCGGATCCCAGACCCTGTGTGCACAGTATACAGGTATACATCAATTATATATGTACCAGCGGATCCCCGACCCTGTGTGCACAGTATACAGGTATACATCAATTATATATGTACCAGCGGATCCCAGACCCTGTGTGCACAGTATACAGGGTATACATCAATTATATATGTACCAGCGGATCCCAGACCCTGTGTGCACAGTATACAGGTATACATCAATTATATATGTACCAGCGGATCCCAGACCCTGTGTGCACAGTATACAGGTATACATCAATTATATATGTACCAGCGGATCCCAGACCCTGTGTGCACAGTATACAGGTATACATCAATTATATATGTACCAGCGGATCCCAGACCCTGTGTGCACAGTATACAGGTATACATCAATTATATATGTACCAGCGGATCCCAGACCCTGTGTGCACAGTATACAGGGTATACATCAATTATATATGTACCAGCGGATCCCGACCCTGTGTGCACAGTATACAGGATACATCAATTATATATGTACCAGCGGATCCCAGACCCTGTGTGCACAGTATACAGGTATACATCAATTATATATGTACCATGCGGATCCCCGACCCTGTGTGCACAGTATACAGGTATACATCAATTATTATGTACCAGCGGATCCCGACCCTGTGTGCACAGTATACAGGTATACATCAATTATATATGTACCAGCGGATCCCAGACCCTGTGTGCACAGTATACAGGTATACATCAATTATATATGTACCAGCGGATCCCAGACCCTGTGTGCACAGTATACAGGGATACATCAATTATATATGTACCAGCGGATCCCAGACCCTGTGTGCACAGTATACAGGGATACATCAATTATATATGTACCATGTACCAGCGGATCCCCGACCCTGTGTGCACAGTATACAGGATACATCAATTATATATGTACCAGCGGATCCCAGACCCTGTGTGCACAGTATACAGGTATACATCAATTATATATGTACAGCGGATCCCGACCCTGTGTGCACAGTATACAGGTATACATCAATTATTATGTACCAGCGGATCCCAGACCCTGTGTGCACAGTATACAGGTATACATCAATTATATATGTACCAGCGGATCCCCGACCCTGTGTGCACAGTATACAGGTATACATCAATTATATATGTACCAGCGGATCCCAGACCCTGTGTGCACAGTATACAGGATACATCAATTATATATGTACCAGCGGATCCAGACCCGTGTGCACAGTATACAGGATACATCAATTATATATGTACCAGCGGATCCCACGACCCTGTGTGCACAGTATACAGGATACATCAATTATATATGTACCAGCGGATCCCAGACCCTGTGTGCACAGTATACAGGATACATCAATTATATATGTACCAGCGGATCCGACCCTGTGTGCACAGTATACAGGGTATACATCAATTTATATGTACCAGCGGATCCCAGACCCTGTGTGCACAGTTATACAGGTATACATCAATTATATATGTACCAGCGGATCCCAGACCCTGTGTGCACAGTATACAGGATACATCAATTATAATGTACCAGCGGATCCCAGACCCTGTGTGCACAGTATACAGGGATACATCAATTATATGTACCACGGATCCCGACCCTGTGTGCACAGTATACAGGATACATCAATTATATATGTACCAGCGGATCCCGACCCTGTGTGCACAGTATACAGGGATACATCATTATATATGTACCAGCGGATCCCGACCCTGTGTGCACAGTATACAGGGATACATCAATTATATATGTACCACGATCCGAGTGGCAGTCAGATCTCAATTATATGCCAGCGGACCCGACCTGTGTGCACAGTATACAGGATACATCAATTATATATGTACCAGCGATCCCAGACCCTGTGTGCACAGTATACAGGGATACATCAATTATATGTACACGCGGATCCCGACCCGTGTGCACAGTATACAGGATACATCAATTATATATGTACCAGCGGATCCCAGACCCTGTGTGCACAGTATACAGGGATTACATCAATTATATATGTACCAGCGGATCCCAGACCTGTGTGCACAGTATACAGGGATACATCATTATATATGTACTCAGCGGATCCCACCTATGTGCACAGTATACAGGGATACATCAATTATATATGTAAACCCGCGGATCTTCACCCTGAGTGAATTCATAAATGAGGACCTATATTTAAGTGTACAGATCCCAGAACGATCTTACTGTAGGTATTCTCATATAATGAGGCCAGTTCTTCCAGACATGGCTATGACACAGAACGATCTTACTGTGAGGTGATTCTCATAAATGAGGCCCAGTCTTCTGCAAGGTATAAGGAATACACAGAATATTTACTGTGAGGTGATTCCCATAACTGGTGCCCAGTATACAGGGTATAGACATCCAGAATCATATTATGTGATCAGATCCATACCAGACCCCAGATAACTTCTGAATAGGAGCTATTAAGGCACCATGAGACGACGATCTTACTGTGAGGTGATTCTCATAAATGAGGCCCAGTTACTTCTGCAGAGGCTATAGACCCAGAACGATCTTACTGTGAGGTGATTCTCATAAATGAGGCCCAGTTACTTCTGCAGAGGTCTATAGACACCAGAACGATCTTACTGTGAGGTGATTCCATAAATGAGGCCCAGTTACTTCTGCAGAGGCTATAGACACCAGAACGATCTTACTGTGAGGTGATTCTCATAAATGAGGCCCAGTTACTTCTGCAGAGGCTATAGACACCAGAACGATCTTACTGTGAGGTGATTCCATAAATGAGGCCCAGTTACTTCTGCAGAGGTATAGCACCAAACGATCTTACTGTGAGGTATTCCATAAATGAGGCCCAGTTACTCTGCAGAGGCTATAGACACCAGAACGATCTTACTGTGAGGTGATTCCATAAATGAGGCCCAGTTACTTCTGCAGAGGCTATAGACACCAGAAGATCTTACTGTGAGTATTCTCATAAATGAGGCCCATTACTCTGCAGAGGTATAGACACCAGAAATCTTACTGTGAGGTATTCTCAAAATGAGGCCCGTTACTCTGCAGAGGTATAGACACCAGAAGATCTTACTGTGAGGTATTCTCATAAAAGCCAGTTACTCTGCAGAGTATACACACCGAACGATCTTATGTGAGGATTCCATAAAGAGGCCCATTACTTCTGCAGAGGCTATAGACACCAGAAGATCTTACGTGAGGTGATTCCATAAATGAGCCAGTTACTCTGCAGAGCTATAGACACCAGAAGATCTTACGTGAGGTATTCTCATAAATGAGCCCAGTTCTTCTGCAGAGCTATAGACACCAGAAGATCTACTGTGAGGTGATTCCATAATGAGGCCAGTTACTTCTGCAGAGCTAAAACCAGAAGATTTACTGTGAGGTGATTCCATAAATGAGGCCATTACTTCTGCAGGCTATAGACACCAGAACATCTTACTGTGAGGTGATTCCATAAATGAGGCCAGTTACTTCTGCAGGCTATAGACACCAGAAGATCTTACTGTGAGTATCTCATAATAGGCCCAGTTACTTCTGCAGAGGCTATAGACACCAGAAGATCTTACTGTGAGGTGATTCTCATAATGAGCCCAGTTACTTCTGCAGAGGCTATAGACACCAGAAGATCTTACTGTGAGGTATTCTCATAAATGAGGCCCAGTTACTCTGCAGAGGCTATAACACCAGAACGATCTTACTGTGAGGTGATTCCATAAATGAGGCCAGTTACTTCTGCAGAGGCTATAGACACCAGAATGATCTTACTGTGAGGTGATTCCATAAATGAGGCCCAGTTACTTCTGCAGAGCTATAGACACCAGAAGATTTACGTGAGGATTCTCATAATGAGGCCCAGTTACTTCTGCAGAGGCATAGACCCAGAAGATCTTACGTGAGGTGATTCCATAAATGAGCCCAGTTACTTCTGCAGAGGCTATAGACACCAGAACGATCTTACTGTGAGGTATCTCATAATGAGGCCCAGTTACTTCTGCAGGGCTATAGACACCAGAACGATCTTACTGTGAGTATTCTCATAAATGAGGCCAGTTACTTCTCAGGCATAGACACCAGAACGATCTTACTGTGAGGTATCTCATAAATAGCCCAGTTACTTCTGCAGAGGCTATAGACACCAGAAGATCTTACGTGAGGTGATTCCATAATGAGCCCAGTTACTTCTGCAGAGCTATAGACACCAGAACGATCTTACTGTGAGGTATTCTCATAAATGAGGCCAGTTACTTCTGCAGGGCTATAGCACCAGAACGATCTACTGTGAGGTGATTCCATAAATGAGGCCATTACTTCTGCAGGCTATAGACACAGAATGATCTACTGTGAGGTATTCCATAATGAGCCCATTACTTCTGCAGAGGCTATAGACACCAAACGATTTACGTGAGGTGATTCCATAAATGAGCCAGTTACTTCTGCAGAGCTATAGACCCAGAAATCTTACGTAGGTATTCTCATAAATGAGGCCCAGTTACTTCTGCAGAGCTATAGACACCAGAAATCTTACTGTGAGGTATTCTCATAAATGAGGCCCAGTTACTTCTGCAGGGCTATAGACACCAGAACGATCTTACTGTGAGGTATTCTCATAAATAGGCCCAGTTACTCTGCAGAGGCTATAGACACCAGAAGACTTACTGTGAGGTGATTCCATAAATGAGGCCCAGTTACTCTGCAGAGCTATAGACACCAAAGATCTTACTGTGAGGTGATTCCATAATGAGCCAGTTACTTCTGCAGAGGCTATAGACACCAGAAGATCTTACTGTGAGGTAATTCTCATAAATGAGCCCAGTTACTTCTGCAGGGCTATAGACACCAGAAATCTTACTGTGAGTGATTCCATAAAGAGGCCCAGTTACTTCTGCAGGCTATAGACACCAAAGATCTTACTGTGAGGTATTCTCATAAATGAGGCCAGTTACTTCTGCAGGCTATAGACACCAAACGACTTACTGTGAGGGATTCATAAATGAGCCCAGTTACTTCTGCAGAGGCATAACACCAAACATCTACGTAGGTAATTCTCATAAATGAGGCCCAGTTACTTCTGCAGAGGCTATAGACACCAGAAGATCTTACTGTGAGGTGATTCTCATAAATGAGGCCCAGTTACTTCTGCAGGGTCTATAGACACCAGAACGATCTTACTGTGAGGTGATTCTCATAAATGAGGCCCAGTTACTTCTGCAGAGGCTATAGACACCAGAATGATCTTACTGTGAGGTGATTCCCATAAATGAGGCCCAGTTACTTCTGCAGAGGCTATAGACACCAGAACGATCTTACTGTGAGGTGATTCCCATAAATGAGGCCCAGTTACTTCTGCAGAGGCTATAGACACCAGAACGATCTTACTGTGAGGTAATTCTCATAAATGAGGCCCAGTTACTTCTGCAGAGGCTATAGACACCAGAAGATCTTACTGTGAGGTGATTCCATAAATGAGGCCCAGTTACTTCTGCAGAGGACTATAGACACCAGAACGATCTTACTGTGAGGTGATTCTCATAAATGAGGCCCAGTTACTTCTGCAGAGGTCTATAGACACCAGAACGATCTTACTGTGAGGTGATTCTCATAAATGAGGCCCAGTTACTTCTGCAGAGGCTATAGACACCAGAACGATCTTACTGTGAGGGATTCTCATAAATGAGGCCCTGTTACTTCTGCAGAGGCTATAGGCACCAGAACGATCTTACTGTGAGGTGATTCTCATAAATGAGGTCCAGTTACTTCTGCAGAGGCTATAGACACCAGAATGATCTTACTGTGAGGTGATTCCCATAAATGAGGCCCAGTTACTTCTGCAGAGGCTATAGACACCAGAACGATCTTACTGTGAGGTGATTCTCATAAATGAGGCCCAGTTACTTCTGCAGAGGCTATAGACTCCAGAACGATCTTACTGTGAGGTGATTCTCATAAATGAGGCCCAGTTACTTCTGCAGAGGCTATAGACACCAGAACGATCTTACTGTGAGGTAATTCCATAAATGAGGCCCAGTTACTTCTGCAGAGGCTATAGACACCAGAACGATCTTACTGTGAGGTGATTCTCATAAATGAGGCCCAGTTACTTCTGCAGAGGCTATAGACACCAGAACGATCTTACTGTGAGGTGATTCTCATAAATGAGGCCCAGTTACTTCTGCAGAGGCTATAGACACCAGAACGATCTTACTGTGAGGTGATTCTCATAAATGAGGCCCAGTTACTTCTGCAGAGGCTATAGACACCAGAACGATCTTACTGTGAGGTGATTCCATAAATGAGGCCCAGTTACTTCTGCAGAGGCTATAGACACCAGAACGATCTTACTGTGAGGTGATTTCTCATAAATGAGGCCCAGTTACTTCTGCAGAGGCTATAGACACCAGAACGATCTTACTGTGAGGTGATTCTCATAAATGAGGCCCAGTTACTTCTGCAGAGGCTATAGACACCAGAACGATCTTACTGTGAGGTGATTCTCATAAATGAGGCCCAGTTACTTCTGCAGAGGCTATAGACACCAGAACGATCTTACTGTGAGGTGATTCTCATAAATGAGGCCCAGTTACTTCTGCAGAGGCTATAGACACCAGAACGATCTTACTGTAGAGGTGATTCTCATAAATGAGGCCCAGTTACTTCTGCAGAGGCTATAGACACCAGAACGATCTTACTGTGAGGTGATTCTCATAAATGAGGCCCAGTTACTTCTGCAGAGGCTATAGACACCAGAATCGATCTTACTGTGAGGTGATTCCCATAAATGAGGCCCAGTTACTTCTGCAGAGGCTATAGACACCAGAACGATCTTACTGTGAGGTGATTTCCATATTCTCATAAATGAGGCCCAGTTACTTCTGCAGAGGCTATAGACACCAGAACGATCTTACTGTGAGGTGATTCTCATAAATGAGGCCCAGTTACTTCTGCAGAGGCTATAGACACCAGAACGATCTTACTGTGAGGTGATTCTCATAAATGAGGCCCAGTTACTTCTGCAGAGGCTATAGACACCAGAACGATCTTACTGTGAGGGATTCCCATAAATGAGGCCCAGTTACTTCTGCAGAGGCTATAGACACCAGAACGATCTTACTGTGAGGTGATTCTCATAAATGAGGCCCAGTTACTTCTGCAGAGGCTTATAGACACTAGAGAACGATCTTACTGTGAGGTGATTCTCATAAATGAGGCCCAGTTACTTCTGCAGAGGCTATAGACACCAGAACGATCTTACTGTGAGGTGATCTCATAAATGAGGCCCAGTTACTTCTGCAGAGGCTATAGACACAGAACGATCTTACTGTGAGGTGATTCTCATAAATGAGGCCCAGTTACTTCTGCAGAGGCTATAGACACCAGAACGATCTTACTGTGAGGTAATTCTCATAAATGAGGCCCAGTTACTTCTGCAGAGGCTATAGACACCAGAACGATCTTACTGTGAGGTAATTCTCATAAATGAGGCCCAGTTACTTCTGCAGAGGCTATAGACACCAGAACGATCTTACTGTGAGGTGATTCTCATAAATGAGGCCCAGTTACTTCTGCAGAGGCTATAGACACCAGAACGATCTTACTGTGAGGTGATTCTCATAAATGAGGCCCAGTTACTTCTGCAGAGGCTATAGACACCAGAACGATCTTACTGTGAGGTGATTCTCATAAATGAGGCCCAGTTACTTCTGCAGAGGCTATAGACACCAGAACGATCTTACTGTGAGGTGATTCTCATAAATGAGGCCCAGTTACTTCTGCAGAGGCTATAGACACCAGAACGATCTTACTGTGAGGTGATTCTCATAAATGAGGCCCAGTTACTTCTGCAGAGGCTATAGACACCAGAACGATCTTACTGTGAGGTGATTCCCATAAATGAGGCCCAGTTACTTCTGCAGAGGCTATAGACACCAGAACGATCTTACTGTGAGGTGATTCTCATAAATGAGGCCCAGTTACTTCTGCAGAGGCTATAGACACCAGAACGATCTTACTGTGAGGTGATTCTCATAAATGAGGCCCAGTTACTTCTGCAGAGGCTATAGACACCAGAACGATCTTACTGTGAGGTGATTCCATAAATGAGGCCCAGTTACTTCTGCAGAGGCTATAGACACCAGAACGATCTTACTGTGAGGTGATTCTCATAAATGGGCCAGTTACTTCTGCAGAGGCTATAGACACCAGAACGATCTTACTGTGAGGTGATTCTCATAAATGAGGCCCAGTTACTTCTGCAGAGGCTATAGACACCAGAACGATCTTACTGTGAGGTGATTCTCATAAATGAGGCCCAGTTACTTCTGCAGAGGCTATAGACACCAGAACGATCTTACTGTGAGGTGATTCTCATAAATGAGGCCCAGTTACTTCTGCAGAGGCTATAGACACCAGAAGATCTTACTGTGAGGTGATTCTCATAAATGAGGCCCAGTTACTTCTGCAGAGGCTATAGACACCAGAACGATCTTACTGTGAGGTGATTCTCATAAATGAGGCCCAGTTACTTCTGCAGAGGCTATAGACACCAGAACGATCTTACTGTGAGGTATATCTCATAAATGAGGCCCAGTTACTTCTGCAGAGGCTATAGACACCAGAACGATCTTACTGTGAGGTGAATCTCATAAATGAGGCCCAGTTACTTCTGCAGAGGCTATAGACACCAGAACGATCTTACTGTGAGGTGATTCTCATAAATGAGGCCCAGTTACTTCTGCAGAGGCTATAGACACCAGAACGATCTTACTGTGAGGTAATTCTCATAAATGAGGCCCAGTTACTTCTGCAGAGGCTATAGACACCAGAACGATCTTACTGTGAGGTGATTCTCATAAATGAGGCCCAGTTACTTCTGCAGAGGCTATAGACACCAGAACGATCTTACTGTGAGGTGATTCTCATAAATGAGGCCCAGTTACTTCTGCAGAGGCTATAGACACCAGAATGATCTTACTGTGAGGTGATTCCCATAAATGAGGCCCAGTTACTTCTGCAGAGGCTATAGACACCAGAACGATCTTACTGTGAGGTGATTCCCATAAATGAGGCCCAGTTACGTCTGCAGAGGCTATAGACACCAGAACGATCTTACTGTGAGGTGATTCTCATAAATGAGGCCCAGTTACTTCTGCAGAGGCTATAGACACCAGAACGATCTTACTGTGAGGTAATTCTCATAAATGAGGCCCAGTTACTTCTGCAGAGGCTATAGACACCAGAACGATCTTACTGTGAGGTAATTCTCATAAATGAGGCCCAGTTACTTCTGCAGAGGCTATAGACACCAGAACGATCTTACTGTGAGGTAATTCTCATAAATGAGGCCCCAGTTACTTCTGCAGAGGCTATAGACACCAGAATGATCTTACTGTGAGGTAATTCTCATAAATGAGGCCCAGTTACTTCTGCAGAGGCTATAGACACCAGAACGATCTTACTGTAGGTAATTCTCATAAATGAGGCCCAGTTACTTCTGCAGGGTCTATAGACACCAGAACGATCTTACTGTGAGGTGATTCCCATAAATGAGGCCCAGTTACTTCTGCAGAGGCTATAGACACCAGAATGATCTTACTGTGAGGTGATTCTCATAAATGAGGCCTAGTTACCTCTGCAGAGGTTATAAACACCAGAATGATCTTACTGTGAGGTGATTCCCATAAATGAGGCCTAGTTACCTCTGCAGAGGTTATAAACACCAGAGCGATCTTACTGTGAGGTGATTCCCATAAATGAGGCTCCAGTTTTGTCTGCAGAAGCTATAGAATCTGTCAGCAGGTTTTTGTTATGTAAGCTGAGGACATAATGCCACAAGAGTTAAAAAAACAAGAATCAACTGTGCCTCTCTCATCAGGTTTTATTACCCTGTGATTAACATTACAGGACTAGAACATTAGTCCCAGGCCAGTCTGACATGCCCCCCGATAGGATTGACACCTCACTGTCAATGCACAATCTCTATGGAGAGCCTGGTGCGGGCGGGGGCAGCTCACTTAGGTCTGCTGCATGCCTACAACGACATGCTTTGATTGTGGCAGAACAGCTGAAGGCAGTAATCTATGTGATACATCATTGGATTCAGGGTCTCTGTTTACATTATGATGCTTTCAGATGAGGGATCAAAATCTAGATTCTCTTTAAATACTAATACCTAAATAGGGACAGACAAGGGCACAATAGGGTCTTATCTTATTACATGGCGCTGCTCACCTTGTTCGGTTGTGTGCCCCACAGCCGGTAACTCGCTCATACAGCTGCTGTTGTTCCACAAGGAACAACGTGCATACATATTGTGACGTAGCGATCACTGAGCGTGTTGGGGTTCACTCACTTTCAGCACAAAACAATCTACACAGCAACGGATTTATATCAGCACAGTGCAATGTCGCTTTATTGCCTTTCAGAATATAAACATGGTCCAGTCCATACACCTCAGTCCCCATTCTCTGGGGTCACCGGCCCCCACAGCTCTGCAGGGTCTCACAACCTCCATTCCCCCAAACAGGATGTCAGAGACATGTGACCAGGCCGAGGTCACATGATATCAGCCCTCACCAGTCCCCTGGAGGAGGACGGGGTATGTGGATGGCCAGTCCCTCTCACACATCTAACCATCCCTAAACCCAGCCCATAACAAGTATACAGAACCCAGCAAACTGTCCTGGATTTACATTGCAGACCTCCTATCATAGCCGGTCGGCCCATCACATATCCTCCCCCTTTGTTCAGACCTGTGGGAGTGAACACATAACCACGATCCGGGACCCCGAGACAGGGTCGCCTTGTAGTCTCGGCCCAGCAGTCGAGGGGACCGTTCAGGTGGACCAGGAGTGTCAGTCCTCGACCTGTAGTTTAGCAGAGTCACCAAGTGTCCACTTGTGAACCAGGTCCTATCGGACTCAGTCACCTCAGGTCTCAGGGTGACATCTTGGCCAGGACGTCCCCTGCCCACAATGGTCAGTGCAGTACAGCGTTCCCTGACTCTGTGTCATCACCCACACTACAAGGCTTCTCGTCTGAGTTCCTCAGCCTGGAGATAACAGGGGATTCACCATTTATACCTCTATGATGCCTGTTCTCCTCAGGACATCTGCGGTAGTTTCTCTGTAGGTGTTTTCTCTATCGCCTTGGCTTGCAGCCGCTGCCATCTTCTACCCGCTCGGTGAAGCAATCTCTCATTTCTTGTTCTTTCCAGCTGTAATTGCTGCACTTCTTTTACATGAGTCATCCTATATGTGAGCAGACTCCGCATATTGCTAAGACTCCCCGCTGTGGAGTGGAACCATTCCCACTTCCCTGGGAATCTTGTCTTCGCCATCTGCAGGAGTTCGTACTCTCGTCACTCCAGATTTATCCACTATTTCTTGCACGAGTCGTCCATTTTTCCCAACGGTTTCTCTTAGCAGAGCGCTAGGCACCTGGGCAACATCTTGTAGTAGACTCTGAGCTCTCCTCATAAGCCCCAGCCTCCTGGCGGCTTCTTCGTTCTTCAGAAGGATCAATCGCTTCATGCAGTGCATGTCCCTCAGGATAAGCACCAGATCCATGATGACTTCGGATGTGGACAGAACCACCAGCTGTTTCCCTTCTGCGGACCAGTGCACCTCACAGGCTTCCACGGCCTTCTTAGTCGTCATGCACAGACTCTCTGGCACACACTTCTCTCAAGTCTTCTGGTACCTCCACGAGGCTCTTGTAGAGAGAAGTTTCTGTCTTACCGCTGGTCCCCACGTGATTACCCGGCTCCGGTCTCAGGGTCAACTGACTTTCAGCTTCTGCAGCTTGCTCGGGAGGGACACTCTACCTTCTCCAAGGCGGCCTCGTTCCTCGACTGGCACGTTGCCAGGCAGCCTTTGAGCTCAGAGACTTCATCCTCTAGCTCAGCTACTCGTCTCTCAGCCGCTCGCCTCTCAGCCGCTCGCCTCTCAGCCGCTCGCCTCTCAGTCGCTCGCCTCTCAGCCGCTTGCCTCTCAGCCGCTCGCCTTTCGGTCGCTCGCCTCTCAGCCGCTCGCCTCTCAGCCGCTCGTCTCTCAGCCGCTCGCCTCTCAGCCGCTCGCCTCTCAGCCGCTCGTCTCTCAGCCGCTCGCCTCTCAGCCGCTCGCCTCTCAGTCGCTCGCCTCTCAGCCGCTTGCCTCTCAGCCGCTCGCCTTTCGGTCGCTCGCCTCTCAGCCGCTCGCCTCTCAGCCGCTCGTCTCTCAGCCGCTCGCCTCTCAGCCGCTCGTCTCTCAGCCGCTCGCCTCTCAGCCGCTCGCCTCTCAGCCGCTCGCCTTTCGGTCGCTCGCCTCTCAGCCGCTCGCCTCTCAGCCGCTCGTCTCTCAGCCGCTCACCTCTCAGCCGCTCGTCTCTCAGCCGCTCGCCTCTCAGCCGCTCGCCTCTCAGCCGCTCGCCTCTCAGCCGCTCGTCTCCGCAGCCCTTCCTGCTTCAGCTGTTCTCCTCTATCACCCTTCTCAGAGACCTTTCCATCTCCAAAACACCCATTCGATTCTCCACAGCCTGTCTCCACAAATTCTCTTGCTTCAAGTGTGCTTGGAGCATCTCCGCGAGCTCCTTATCTGGGCTCCGACATCCACCGGACCAGGCGAGCTCACAACACCAGAGGAGGTATTCACTTCACCCCTCCTTTTCCAAGTCGTCAACTTCCGCAGTTACCTCCCCCTCCTGGGGTCCGGCACACCCCTGGCAACCTTGGCCACATCTGCTTGTGCCTGTCCAGGGGTCTCCAGTTCATCACCTTTGACCCCTACCGCGTCATGGAACTCTTGGGCATCGGCAGCCTCATCTGTCGTCCTCACCAGCGACTCAATGGTGTCAGCGTCAGATGGATTCAGGCCTCTCTTCCTTCTCAGGGTCTTGGGAGTCTCCAACCTTCTTGGCTACTTTACCCATGGCGCTGTCTGTGCTCTCAGCCTCCGCAGAGGTGGGTCTATTAAAGGTCGGCTCTTCTTGACCATTGTGGACTCCTGCTCCGCTAGGACTTCTCAGGATCTCTTCTCCTATAAATGATGGACCATGAGCGGCTTGTTCAGACCCTGGAGAGGACACACACACCATCTTCTTGTCTGGCTCCATCTCCCTGACTTCATCTTGTAGACGCTTGTTGTCACATTGTGTCAGTTCCTCTGTCTCAGCCCCAGCGGTGGCTACAGGTAACGACACTTCACCTTCCATCCTGATCGTCTCGGTGTCTGGAGGAGAACTCACACATGGCATAGGAGCACTTGACATTATATTATCAGCCGGGGTCACCTGGGCAGCTTCTTTGTGGCACTTGCTCCTTTTGCACGGGGAGGATTTGCCCTCCTTGCTCGGCCCTTCCTTACTGCACTCCCTTTCTTTCTCAGAGTCACAGTCACCCCTTCAGTCCATGTCACATTCCACCGTCTCTCTCTAATGTGGTGTCAGCTCCATTCTTTTTAGCCACCACATCACTACCAGTCATCCTGTGGTACACTTTAGGGGGCGTCAGGTCACATGACTTTCACTGGTCACCCCCTACCTCAGAACCGTCAATTTTGGGAGGTATCACTTCCTTATCGGACACAACCCCATCAGCATATACATCCTCCTGGTGTATAGGGACCTTATCTGAGCACCTGAACACGACCCCCTTAGAGTTCCAGCCTCGGATCGCCCGCATTGTTTTCCTCGACTGGTCTCCCCGAGATCAGTGAGAACTTTGTGTTGTTGGCCTATGATCACCGGACACACCAAGTCCGGCATGACGCCAACATCGGATCGCTCCAGATCCACACCCGTCTGAATTATCACTCTGCCCAGTGGGTACCCTTCAGTGGCCCCATGAATACAGCGTCCTTGTATTCTCTGTCCGGGCATCAGATGGATTTCAGGCGCGGCCCTCACTGGGTAACCAAGTTCCCAGAGTCTACAAGACCAGTCACGGATTCTGCATTGACTTCCATGGAACACCTGTGTGGATCCTCTCCGGGTGGGTGGTCCATATGGCAGACTGGACACTTATAGTACAAACAAAATTGATGTCGGCTACAGTCCACCTCCGCTTGGGATGCTCCACCCCCTCTAGGGCAACTACCGCTTTTCGGGACTTCACCCCCTTTTGGGCCATTATGCCCTTCAGGGACACCTCCCCCTTTTTGGACACCACCCCCTATTGGTTAACCCAGTCTATAGGATCCTTTCCGGGTTGTTGGCTCTGCAGCAGGTGTTTCAGGAGCTCCTCCATGCTGCCAGACATCTCTAGCTGCAATGAGACAAAAAAAAACAGGAGGGGCGCTCCAATGGGGCGTATGTGGGGTATGTGGATGGCCAGTCCCTCCCACACATCTAACCATCCCTAAACCCAGCCCATAACAAATATATAGATTTGTGGGACAACATAACCCAGCAAACTGTCCTGGATTTAGATCGCAGACCTCTGTACCCGTCAGTCCTAACACAGCCGGTGGCCCATCACAATATTCAAAGGACTGAGGATGAGGAGTAGCCCGCGCTGCTGTTTGCAAGGAAAAGCCAGAGTCTTGTAAAAGGAAGGTGTTATTCTACGCGTTTCGAGGCTGGGACAGCCTATTCCTCAGGAACACACCACAAGAATGACCAGCAAGATACGGATACAAAAATATATACAGATCAATAGCCAATCATAATGAACCACACGTCTATGACATCATAAGGGAGGATAGATACAAATGACCTATAGCCAATCACAACAAGCCACATGTCTATGACATCATAAGGGAGGATACAAATGACCCATAGCCAATCACAACAAGCCACATGTCTATGACATCATAAGGGAGGATACAAATGACCTATAGCCAATCATAATGAACCACACGTCTATGACATCATAAGGGAGGATAGATACAAATGACCCATAGCCAATCACAACAAGCCACACGTCTATGACATCATAAGGGAGGATACAAATGACCCATAGCCAATCACAACAAGCCACACGTCTATGACATCATAAGGGAGGATAGATACAAATGACCCATAGCCAATCACAACAAGCCACATGTCTATGACATCATAAGGGAGGATAGATACAAATGACCTATGGCCAATCACAACAAGCCACATGTCTATGATATCATAAGGGAGGATACAAATGACCCATAGCCAATCATAATGAACCACACGTCTATGACATCATAAGGGAGGATAGATGCAAATGACCCATAGCCAATCACAACAAGCCACATGTCTATGACATCATAAGGGAGGATAGATACAAATGACCTATAGCCAATCACAACAAGCCACATGTCTATGACATCATAAGGGAGGATAGATACAAATGACCTATAGCCAATCACAACAAGCCACATGTCTATGACATCATAAGAGAGGATAGATACGAATGACCTATAGCCAATCACAACAAGCCACATGTCTATGACATCATAAGGGAGGATAGATACAAATGACCTATAGCCAATCACAACAAGCCACACATCTATGACATCATAAGGGAGGATACAAATGTCCACTATATATAAACAATCATTGTTCTAGACTGACATTGGCACATCATAAAAATCAGAACATAAAACATATAAAATTATAAAGATCTAAAACCTGGAGATACAAGAGAAATAAAGCCAACCGTCCTGAGGAAATGTTACAATCATACAACACAAAGCAACGTGGGGCCTGGATGGTCTGGAGCTGTGAACCTTGGGATTAGGGGCATTAACCTTTACCCCACAGCGGTTCCCAAATAAATGATACCTTAATATGATGGTAGCCACCAAGTCCCACATATAGAAGGACACGGGGTGACCGGGTGTCATAGGATTATTCATCCAAAGCTACAAACCTTCCTTTCTTTAAATATACCTACAACATTAATTATTTATTCATATTAATTAACACAATAATAACAATAAAAATTATTATTATGTGAATTATTATGAATAAATAATTAATGTTGTAGGTATATAAGGAAGGTTTGTAGCTTTGGGTGATTCTGGCTGCTCATTCTTGTGGTGTGATCCTGAGGAAGAGGCTGGGATAACCTCAAAACGTGTAGAATAAAACCTTCCTTTTACAAGATTCTGGTCTTTCCTTGCAGCAGCGCAGGCTAATCCTCATCTCCAGTCCTTTGGATACCATTAAATACTAAGGGCACACCTCTGGGGTCCTTAATTGGCGCACCTCTGAGAAGGCTGACCTAGAGACGTCAGTGGTCGCCATCTCCCGTGTCATCAGCACCTGATGATGTCATCACCTCGTCATACTCACATGCTTCAGCTCGAACAGGACCTGTCTGGTCAGCTCTATGCGCTTCTTATTCACGTGTTTGATGGCAACGACATTACCCTGAAATGTATAGCAGAAGACACAGTGAGAGGAGACCAGAGCCCGAGACAGCTGAGACCAGAGCCCGAGACAGCCGAGACCAGAGCCCGAGACAGCCGAGACCGAGACAGGAGAGTTGGAGAGTCAGAAAGAGGAAAGAGAGAAGAAAGTCAGATTACAGCACAAGAAGTGAACTATGCACACTTATACTCTTCTACATTGGGGAAGTATTATAGGGTTATATTCTTCTAAATTTTAGCAGTTCTACATAGGGGCAGTATTATGGTAGTGATATTCTTGTATATAAGATCAGTATTATAGTGTATTATTTACTACTTACTAGAGATTCATAATGGCCGGGTGTGACATTGGCCCAACAGTATGAATCTCAGCCTTAGTGGCGGCTGGCAATATTCAGATGGCATTAACCCCTTATTACCCAGTTTGCCATTGTCACCAAGGCAACTAGAAGAGGCAGGTTTTGGTGCTTCTAATGAATTCTCCAAATGCTGAGGCAGCTGCGGGCTGCTATTCTATAGCAAGGTGGGGCCTAATAACGATGGGCCTTCACCCCCTCACCCCACTGAGAATACCAGCCCCCAGCTGCCTAGTTTTATCTTGGCTGGTAATAAAATAGGGCAGACTCCTATGCATTTTTTTTTTTACTAGCCAAGGTAGAACTAGTCAGATTAGGGTGGCAGCTCGCAGCTGTCTGCTTTATCTGTGCTGAGACTGAAAAAATAATGTGAATCCCTACGCATTTTTTTAATGCATTATTTATTGTTCTCAGTATGACAGCAGAATGGTTGCCATACACTAATGTACAGTATATGATAACCAAGCACAGACACCATCCAGATTGGCTGAAGCAATTAGACTGCATTTGCACAATTACAGACGCTCTCACAGAGTGTGAGGACCTGTAATTGGCTGCTGCCGGTTAGTGCAGTGAATGTGCATGAAGCTTAATAGGGGTCCTGGAAGGAAGCGGCAGGAGACTTGCTAGCCCGATCTACTTATCTATGCCATCTGTCTGTCTATGTTTTGTTTACTTTTTACAGTATGGAAGAGTCCATGATAAATCGCAGTGTGCGTGTGCTATGTGTGTGTGATGCATGTGCTGTGTGATGCACTTCCATTGGGGGAATCTCGGTCAGATCTACAGACATACGCAGCATGCTGTGATTTGTTCCTCAGCCTGCTCCTCGCAGATTGGTATGTCACTATAGTTTAATATTAGGGCGAGTGTTATCGGATTGCACTCACCGCACCATTACATTAGATACATTCTTGCACATAGGGGCAGTATTATACTTTTAGGCAGGACATTTGCTCTGAGATATTGATATCATGTTGTTATTTCCACCTTGCGGCATCTGACAGCCAAAAATGTAAACTTTCTAAAATATCAGGAGAGACTGAGACAATAGAGAGATAAAAGTAGAAGAAAGAGAGAGAAAGAGAGAGAGAAAGAGAGCAGAAGCATTACCGAGACTCGGGGGGTCCTCACCTTGAAGTGTCCGGTGTTGGCAAAGATTTGGTATTTTCCGTGAGCCGTCATTAAGGAGCCATAACTGGAGCCTCTCTAGGACAAAGCAAGACAGTATGGCAGCAATGGGCAGCAATGGGCAGTCATAGGGCAGCATCAGCACATGGCACCGGTCACTGAACTCCTGCATGATCTATAGCTGGATGGGAACAGTAGAGCTCGGCACCGCTCAGGACCATAGGACATAATATTGAGGGACCCTGTGATAGCTGCGGGTGCAGTGATTGACACCCTCTCCTAGAAAGAGCCAATTAGCGATAACTGTATACAGAGGGGGCTGCTCCTTCCTCCAGGCTTGGACTGGCCCACGGGTTGGCGGGTGAATCCTCCGGTGGGCCCTACACAAGTAGTACTTGGCATAATACCCTCATTCATCTACAGACAGAAGCCGCATCCTCTCCTCCACTCAACAAGGCCCCCAGTGAAATATACAGACCCCGAAATGTCTGAGGGGAAAGGAATATTTGTATGTAGCTGAAAAGTGGCCCCAGACAATGTGACAGGAGGACGCTGGGCACCATAGTCCCATCCAACGAGCCTCCATTATACTGACATCTACGGCTCGTACATACACCACACATGGTCCCCACACTCCCAAAATACAACACCGTGTGCACAGAGCCAACATCATCAATGTGGAAGTGTGTGAGGAACGGGAATCTACTGGACATCACAAAAAGAAAGAGGAGGTGAAGAAGTGTGTGGTACAGAGATTAAGAGGTCAGACATGACTGGGAAGGTCAGATAGAGCTCCCTGATTATAGATATACATGATATGATCCTGTCTGCAGTCACCACTAGGGGGAGCTCCCTGTATACAGAGATACATGATACAATCCGGTATGCAGTCACCACTAGGGGGAGCTCCCTGTATACAGAGATACATGATACAATCCGGTATGCAGTCACCACTAGGGGAGCTCCCTGTATACAGAGATACATGATACGATCCGGTATGCAGTCACCACTAGGGGGAGCTCCCTGTATACAGAGATACATGATAAGATCCTGTCTGCAGCCACCACTAGGGGGAGCTCCCTGTATACAGAGATACATGATACAATCCGGTATGCAGTCACCACTAGGGGGAGCTCCCTGTATACAGAGATACATGATAAGATCCTGTCTGCAGTCACCACTAGGGGGAGCTCCCTGTATACAGCGATACATGATAAGATTCTGTCTGCAGTCACCACTAGGGGGAGCTCCCTGTATACAGAGATACATGATACGATCCGGTCTGCAGTCACCACTAGGGGGAGCTCCCTGTATACAGAGATACATGATACGATCCGGTATGCAGTCACCACTAGGGGGAGCTCCCTGATTATACAGTGGTGTTCAAAAGTCCTGCATAGGCGTGAAGAAAACGATATATTTCATACTTCTGCATCTCTACAGTGAAACTGGTGGAACATATATGTTTTTGTAATCCCTCATTGTATGCCAGACTCATTTATGAATGTCCCAAGTATATAAATTGTTATGGTAAGCGCATTTTTGATAATTTTTTTACAGCATAACCATACCTACACCAGTACAGTGTGTAGAATGGTGAACAGGTTTCTAAGTTCATTAACTTCCAATGCAAGTTCACACAGACTTAAATGTTACTTTTTAAGATTTATTATTTTTTATTAAATTCCGAGTCTGGGCCTTTTGATTGCATCCTTAGCTTCTAATACTTTATTGGCCGGCCTTTGCTCTTGAGCACCAACGTGCATCTCTGTGGCATTGAGTGAACAAGCTTCTGCAGATGTTCACGAGTGATGATGTGGCTCCAGGCCTGTATCAGAGCCTCAATCTACTCTCTCATGGTCCTTGGCTGTTTTTTAGATATCTCTATTGATACCTTGGATTGAGATCCGGGGACTGGGCTGCCAGTCTATAGGAGCCACCTTGTACTTTACTGTCTTAGCTCTGTGACAAGGAGCATTATCATCCTGGAGGATATAATCCCCTGTACACAGGTGTTGAGCAGAAGGCAGCATTTTCTTATGAAGGATGTCTATGTATTTTTTGCATTAACCCTCCACAATATGAAGCCTTCCAGCACCATTGGCTGCCATACAGCCCCAGACCATTACTTTCATCGGATGTATCACAGAGAAGCTCAGACACTCTGGCTTGTATTCTTCATTTGGAAACCTTCTCACATAAGACTTGCCATCATTTCCTAAAAAGCAAAAAGTGCTTTCATCACTAAATAACCCTTTTTCCCACTCCTCCTTCCTCCATTTTGAATATTTCAATGTCCACAGTTTTCGCCTTTGTCTTTGTATGGCTGTCATCAATGGCTTCATTTGGGCCTTGCACCCTCTCAGTCCTGCTTCCACACATCTCTTCCTAACAGTTGATGTTGCTACCTCAATATTGCACTTTTCTTGCCATTCTGGCAGAAGCTGAGGAGAGGTGAGCTATCCATTGGCATGGGATGTTCTTATCAGTCCTCCATCCTCCCTTTTAGTTGACTTTCTGGGACGACCAGATCTGGGTAATTCCAAGCTGCTTATGTTTCTGCAAAATTCTTACAACTGTACTCTGATTACAGCCGACCTTCCTTGTGATCTGGGGGCCAGTATAACCCTCTTCATGTAGCACCAAAACTCGCACACCATCCTCTGCTGACAAAGATCTGAAGGCTCCCATCATAAAGCTCTACAGTATGATTCACTAGATAGACCAACAGATAAAACAAGGCTCCCATCATAAAGCTCTACAGTATGATTCACTAGATGGACCAACAGATAAAACAAGGCTCCCATCATAAAGCTCTACAGTATGATTCACTAGATGGACCAACAGATAAAACAAGGCTCCATCATAAAGCTCTACAGTATGATTCACTAGATAGACCAACAGATAAAACAAGGCTCCATCATAAAGCTCCACAGTATGATTCACTAGATGGACCAACAGATAAAACAAGGCTCCATCATAAAGCTCTACAGTATGATTCACTAGATGGACCAACAGATAAAACAAGGCTCCCATCATAAAGCTCTACAGTATGATTCACTAGATAGACCAACAGATAAAACAAGGCTCCATCATAAAGCTCTACAGTATGATTCACTAGATGGACCAACAGATAAAACAAGGCTCCCATCATAGAGCTCTACAGTGTGATTCACTAGATAGACCAACAGATAAAACAAGGCTCCATCATAGAGCTCTACAGTGTGATTCACTAGATAGACCAACAGATAAAACAAGGCTCCCATCATAGAGCTCTACAGTATGATTCACTAGATAGACCAACAGATAAAACAAGGCTCCCATCATAAAGCTCTACAGTATGATTCACTAGATAGACCAACAGATAAAACAAGGCTCCCATCATAAAGCTCTACAGTATGATTCACTAGATAGACCAACAGATAAAACAAGGCTCCATCATAAAGCTCTACAGTGTGATTCACTAGATAGACCAACAGATAAAACAAGGCTCCCATCATAAAGCTCCACAGTATGATTCACTAGATAGACCAACAGATAAAACAAGGCTTCATCATAAAGCTCTACAGTATGATTCACTAGATAGACCAACAGATAAAACAAGGCTTCTTCATAAAGCTCTACAGTATGATTCACTGGATACACCAACAGATAAAACAAGACTCCATCATAAAGCTCTACAGTATGATTCACTAGATAGACCAACAGAGAAAACAAGGCTCCATCATAAAGCTCTACAGTATGATTCACTAGATACACCAACAGATAAAACAAGGCTCCCATCATAAAGCTCTACAGTGTGATTCACTAGATAGACCAACAGATAAAACAAGGCTCCAACATAAAGCTCTACAGTATGATTCACTAGATACACCAACAGATAAAACAAGGCTCCATCATAAAGCTCTACAGTATGATTCACTAGATAGACCAACAGATAAAACAAGGCTCCCATCATAAAGCTCTACAGTATGATTCACTAGATACACCAACAGATAAAACAAGGCTCCATCATAAAGCTCTACAGTATGATTCACTAGATGGACCAACAGATAAAACAAGGCTCCCATCATAAAGCTCTACAGTATGATTCACTAGATAGACCAACAGATAAAACAAGGCTCCATCATAAAGCTCTACAGTATGATTCACTAGATGGACCAACAGATAAAACAAGGCTCCATCATAAAGCTCTACAGTATGATTCACTAGATGGACCAACAGATAAAACAAGGCTCCCATCATAGAGCTCTACAGTGTGATTCACTAGATAGACCAACAGATAAAACAAGGCTCCATCATAGAGCTCTACAGTGTGATTCACTAGATAGACCAACAGATAAAACAAGGCTCCCATCATAGAGCTCTACAGTATGATTCACTAGATAGACCAACAGATAAAACAAGGCTCCCATCATAAAGCTCTACAGTATGATTCACTAGATAGACCAACAGATAAAACAAGGCTCCCATCATAAAGCTCTACAGTATGATTCACTAGATAGACCAACAGATAAAACAAGGCTCCATCATAAAGCTCTACAGTGTGATTCACTAGATAGACCAACAGATAAAACAAGGCTCCCATCATAAAGCTCCACAGTATGATTCACTAGATAGACCAACAGATAAAACAAGGCTTCATCATAAAGCTCTACAGTATGATTCACTAGATAGACCAACAGATAAAACAAGGCTCCATCATAGAGCTCTACAGTATGATTCACTAGATAGACCAACAGATAAAACAAGGCTTCTTCATAAAGCTCTACAGTATTGATTCACTAGATAGACCAACAGATTAAAACAAGGCTCCCATCATAAAGCTCTACAGTATGATTCACTAGATAGACCAACAGATAAAACAAGGCTCCCATCATAAAGCTCTACAGTATGATTCACTAGATAGACCAAACAGATAAAACAAGGCTCCATCATAAAGCTCTACAGTTGATTCACTAGATAGACAACAGATAAAACAAGGCTCCCATCATAGAGCTCTACAGTATGATTCACTAGATAGACCAACAGATAAAACAAGGCTCCATCATAAAGCTCTACAGTATGATTCACTAGATAGACCAACAGATAAAACAAGGCTCCATCATAGAGCTCTACAGTATGATTCACTAGATAGACCAACAGATAAAACTAGGCTCCATCATAAAGCTCTACAGTATGATTCACTAGATAGACCAACAGATAAAACAAGGCTCCATCATAGAGCTCTACAGTATGATTCACTAGATAGACCAACAGATAAAACACACAAACAACGCAGCAGATGTGATGCAATGTAATGGAAAGTGATTGGCTGCCATATCCAGGTTATGATTGATCTTAAGAACCTCATCTGTGATTGGCTAATTTTGGATCTGAAGCTGTACAATATTTAGTTGTGCTTTCAATTCCTATATTGTTGCAATAATTTAAGGCAAAACAGCTTCAAAATCTAAAAATATTACAGGGAGAGAATGCAAAATTGTATTCTGAACAAAACCATATATAATAATATGTCATATTAGCATCGAAGATATTCGATAGAAAACGTTTAAAACTTGAAAAATCAATTTATCCTACGCCTATGCAGGACTTTTGAACACCACTGTAGATATACATGATACGATCCGGTCTACAGTCACCACTAGGGGAAGCTCCCTGTACACAAAGATACATGATAAAATCCTGTCTGCAGCCACCACTAGGGGGAACTCCCTGTATACAGAGATACATAATAAGATCCTGTTGCAGTCACCACTGGGGGAGCTCCCTTTATACAAATACATGATAAGATCCTCTGCGTCACCACTAGGGGGAGTCCCTGTATACAGAGATACATGATAGATCCGTCTGCAGTCACCACTAGGGGAGCTCCTGTTACAGAGATACATGATAGATCCGTCTGCAGTCACCACTAGGGGAGCTCCCTATACAGAAACATGATAAGATCCTTCTGCAGTCACCACTAGGGGAGCTCCCTGTATAAGAATACATGATAAGATCCTGTCTGCATCACCACTAGGGGGAGCTCCTGTATACAGGATACATGATAAATCTGTTGCAGCCACCACTAGGGGAACTCCCTGTATACAGATGATACATATAAGATCCTGTCTGCATCACCACTAGGGGGAGCTCCCTGTTACAGAGATACATGATAAGATCCGTCTGCAATCACCACTAGGGGGCATCCTGTATACAAGATACATGATAAATCCTGTCTGCAGTCACCACTAGGGGAGCTCCTGTAACAAGATACATGATAAGATCCTGTCTGCAGCCACACTAGGGGGAGCTCCCTGTATACAGAGATACATGATAAGATCCTGTTGCATCACCACTAGGGGAGCTCCCTGTATACAAGATACATGATAAGATCCTGTCTGCAGTCACCACTAGGGGACTCCTGTATACAGAGATACATGATAAGATCCTGTCTGCAGTCACCACTAGGGGGAGTCCTGATTAAGAATACATGATAAGATCCTGTTGCATCACCACTAGGGGAGCTCCCTGTATACAAGATACATGATAAGATCCGTCTGCATCACCACTAGGGGGAGCTCCCTGTATACAGAGATACATGATAAGATCCGTCTGCAGCCACCACTAGGGGGAGCTCCCTGTATAAGAGATACATGATAGATCCTGTCTGCAGTCACCACTAGGGGGAGCTCCCTGTATACAAGATACATGATAAGATCCTGTCTGCAGTCACCACTAGGGGAGCTCCCTGTATACAGAGATACATGATAAGATCTGTCTGCAGTCACCACTAGGGAGCTCCCTGTATACAGAGATACATGATAAGATCCTGTCTGAGTCACCACTAGGGGGAGCTCCCTGTAACAGAGATACATGATAAGATCCTGTCTGCAGCACCACTAGGGGAGCTCCCTGTATACAGAGATACATGATAAGATCCGTCTGCAATCACACTAGGGGGAGCTCCCTTATACAGAGATACATGATAGATCCTGTCTGCAGATCACCACTAGGGGGAGCTCCCTGTATACAGAGATACATGATAAGATCCTGTCTGCAGTCACCACTAGGGGAGCTCCCTGTATACAAGATACATGATAAGATCTGTCTGCAGCCACCACTAGGGGAGCTCCTGTATAAGAGATACATATAAGATCCTGTCTGCAGTCACCACTAGGGGAGCTCCCTGTACACAGAGATACATGATAAGATCCTGTCTGCAGTCACCACTAGGGGGAGCTCCTGTATACAGAGATACATGATAAGATCCTGTCTGCAGTCACCACTAGGGGAGCTCCTGTATACAGAGATACATGATAAATTTGATACCTGTCCCATGATAAGTCCCCCATCACTAGGGGGAGCTCCCTGTATACAGAGATACATGATAAGATCCTGTCTGCAGCTCACCACTAGGGGGAGCTCCCTTATACAGAGATACATGATAAGATCCTGTCTGCAGTCACCACTAGGGGGAGCTCCCTGTATACAAAGATACATGATAAATCCTGTCTGCAGTCACCACTAGGGGGAGCTCCCTGTATACAGAGATACATGATAAGATCCTGTCTCAGTCACCACTAGGGGAGCTCCTGTATACAGAATACATGATAAGATCCTGTCTGCAATCACCACTAGGGGAGCTCCTGTATACAGAGATACATGATAAGATCCTGTCTGCAGTCACCACTAGGGAGACTCCCTGTATACAGAGATACATGATAAGATCCGTCTGCAATCACCACTAGGGGGAGCTCCCTTTATACAGAGATACATGATAAGATCCGTGTCTGCAATCACCACTAGGGGGAGCTCCCTGTACACAAAGATACATGATAAGATCCTGTCTACAGTCACACTAGGGGAGCTCCCTGTACACAAAAGATACATGATTAAGAATCCTGTTCTGCAGCCACCACTAGGGGAGCTCCCTGTATACAGAGATACATGATAAGATCCTGTGTGCAGTCACCACTAGGGGAGCTCCCTGTACACAAAGATACATGATAAGATCCTGTCTGCAGTCACCACTAGGGGAGCTCCTGTATACAGAGATACATGATAAGATCCGTCTGCAGTCACCACTAGGGGGAGCTCCCTGTATACAGAGATACATGATAAGATCCTGTCTGCAGTCACCACTAGGGGGAGCTCCCTGTATACAGAGATACATGATAAGATCCTGTCTGCAGTCACACACTAGGGGGAGCTCCCTGTATACAGAGATACATGATAACGATCCTGTCTGCAGTCACCACTAGGGGGAGCTCCCTGTTATAGAGATACATGATAGATCCTGTCTGCAGTCACCACTAGGGGGAGCTCCCTGTAACAGAGACTACATGATAAGATCCTTCTGCAGTCACCACTAGGGGAGCTCCCTGTTACAGATATACATGATAAGATCCTGTCTGCAATCACCACTAGGGGGAGCTCCTGTATACAGAGATACATGATAAGATCCTGTCTGCAGTCACCACTAGGGGAGATCCCTGTATACTAGAGATACATGATAAGATCCTGTCTGCAATCACCACTAGGGGAGCTCCCTGTATACAGAGATACATGATAAGATCCGGTCTGCAATCACCACTAGGGGGAGCCTTCCTGTATACAGAGATACATGATAACGATCCTGTCTGCAGTCACCACTAGGGGGAGCTCCCTGTAACAGAGATACATGATAAGATCCTGTCTGCACTCACCACTAGGGGGAGCTCCCTGTATACAGAGATACATGATAAGATCCTGTCTGCAGTCACCACTAGGGGAGCTCCCTGTATACAAGATACATGATAAGATCCTGTCTGCAGCCACCACTAGGGGGAGCTCCCTGTATACAGAGATACATGATAGATCCTTGTCTGCAGTCACCACTAGGGGAGCTCCCTGTTATACGAATACATGATAAGATCCTGTCTGCAAGTCACCACTAGGGGGACTTCCTGTATAAAGAGATACATGATAAGATCCTGTCTGCAGCCACCACTAGGGGGAGCTCCCTGTATACAGAGATACATGATAAGATCCTGTCTGAATCACCACTAGGGGGAGCTCCCTGTATACAGAGATACATGATAAGATCCTGTCTGCACTCACCACTAGGGGGAGCTCCCTGTATACAGAGATACATGATAAGCAGTAACTCACTAGGGACAGGGTCAGGCGGCTCCCAGCACATTTGTGATATTTCTCAGAATTCCCGAACTGCAGCTCCTCCCATCGAATCCTCCATAACATCGAGGCCAATTCCTTCTCCAACATCAGCTTCCTGCAAACAGAGACAGACAAGCCTCAGGTTACTACCACCCACCATGCCAATGTGTGACCCCTCCCACTGCACGTGACCTCTCACCACATGTGACCTCACACCGTACATGACCTCCCTCCCACCGCATGTGAACTCCCTCCCACACACGTGACCTCCCTCCCACCGCATGTGAATTCCCCACACGCATGTGACCTCCCTCCCACCGCATGTGAATTCCCTCCACCACATGTGACCTCACACCGCACATGACCTCCCTCCCACCGCATGTGAACTCCCTCCCACCGCACGTGACCTCCCACCGCACGCGAACTCCCTCCCACCGCATGTGAATTCCCTCCCACCACATGTGACCTCACACCGCACATGACCTCCCTCCCACCGCATGTGAACTCCCTCCCACCGCACGTGACTTCCCACCGCACGCGACCTCCCTCCCACCGCATGTGACCTCACACCGCACATGACCTCCCACCCACCGCATGTGAATTCCCTCCCACCGCACGTGACCTCCCACCGCATGCGACCTCCTCCACCGCATGTGACCTCACACCCACATGACCTCCCTCCCACCGATGTGAATCCCTTCCCACCGCACGTGACCTCCCACCGCACGCACCTCCCTCCCACCGCATGTGACCTCCACCACACGCCCACACATGTGAATTCCCTCCCACCGCACGCGACCTCCCTCCCACCGCACGCGATCCTTCCACCGCACGCACCTCTCTCCCACCGCACGCGACCTCTCTCCCACCGCACGTGACCCCCCTCCCACTAGTGACCAGATTGTCCTCGCTGTCATGGCTGAGGGTAGAGTGGGTGCCACCTGCACACGGAGGACTCACCTCATAATAAGGATACTCGCCATTCCGAACATCAGCAACGTAAGTCCGGCCCCAAGAGCCACCATGGCAAATGTGGAGAGAGGAGCTGTGAAAGAGAACAGTGAGAAGAACGTGGTCCCGGCTTCTCAGGGACACATGGCCGATGAGGGACACTTACTTTTTACACATGATGGATCATCAGTATCGAACACACAGGGAGGACTGTCCGAGGGGGGCGACCCCTTCAGCCACAGAATTGCGCTGCCCATCCAGTTAATTTGCTTTGTAATCCCATCATAATGGCCAACAACCTACAGTAAAAAAGACAATGAGGACACAGGACCTCTAATCTGATATCCTGAGCACAGAAGAATAACGAGGACCAGCACCGATCGAGCAGACGGCAAGAAGAGAACATGAATGGCAAACCACAATAATCCAGAATGTAGAGGGAGACAGAGAGAAAGGAGTCTGGAGAGAGCAGAGGAGACAGAGAAAGGAGTCTGGAGAGAGAGCGAGGAGACAGAGAAAGGAGTCTGGAGAGAGAGCAGAGGAGACAGAGAAAGGAGTCTGGAGACAGAGAAAGGAGTCTGAAGACAGAGAAGGAGTCTGGAGACAGAGAAAGGAGTCTGGAGACAGAGAGAAAGGAGTCTGGAGAGAGAGCAGAGGAGACAGAGAAAGGAGTCTGGAGAGAAAAGCAGAGGAGACAGAGAAAGGAGTCTGGAGAAAGAGCAGAGGAGACAGAGAAAGGAGTCTGGGACAGAGAGAAAGGAATCTGGAGAGAGACAAGTAGGAGACAGAGAAAGGAGTCTGGAGAGAGCAAGGGAGGAGGAGACAGAAAGACAGGAGTCTGGAGGAAGAAACAGGAGTCTGAAAGAGCGAGCGGGGAGGAGGAGACAGAGATAGGAGTCTGGAGAGAGAGGACGATGAGACAGGAGTCTGGAGAGAGGAGTGCAGAGGAGTAGGAGGACAAAGGAGTCTGGAGAGAGGAGGAGGAAAAGAGAGTCTGGAGAGAGAAGAGGAGGAGACAGGAGGACTCACGAGAGAAGAGGAGGAAGAGACAAATGTCTGGAGAGAGAGCGTAGGAGACAGAGAAAGGAGTCTGGAGACAGAGAGAAAGGAGTCTGGAGACAGAGAGAAAGGAGTCTGGAGACAGAGAGAAAGGGTCTGGAGACAGAGAGAAAGGAGTCTGGAGACAGAGAGAAAGGAGTCTGGAGAGAGAGGCAGAGGAGACAGAGAAAGGAGTCTGGGACAGAGAGAAGGTGTCTGGAGACAGAGAAAGGAGTCTGGAGACAGAGAAAGGAGTCTGGAGACAGAGAGAAAGGAGTCTGGAGACAGAGAGAAAGGAGTCTGGAGAGAGAGCAGAGGAGATAGAGAAAGGAGTCTGGAGACAGAGAGAAAGGAGTCTGGAGAGAGAGCAGAGGAGACAGAGAAAGGAGTCTGGAGACAGAGAAAGGAGTCTGGAGACAGAGAAAGGAGTCTGGAGACAGAGAAAGGAGTCTGGAGACAGAGAGAAAGGAGTCTGGAGAGAGAGCAGAGGAGATAGAGAAAGGAGTCTGGAGACAGAGAGAAAGGAGTCTGGAGAGACAGAGAGAAAGGAGAGTCTGGAGAGAGAGGCAGGAGGAGACAGAGAAAGGAGTCTGAGGAGCAGAGAGAGAAGGGAGATCTGGGAGACAGAGAGAAAGGAGTCTGGAAGAGAGAGCAGAGGAGACAGGAGAAAGGAGTCTGGAGAAGAGAAAGGAGTCTGGAGACAGAGAAAGGAGTCTGGAGAGAGAGCAGAGGAGACAGAGAAAGGAGTCTAGGAGAAGAGAGCAAGAGGAGACAAGGAGAAAGGAGCGGGAAGACAGAGAGAAGGAGTCTGGAGACAGAAGAAAAGGAGTCTGGAGACAGAGAGAAAGGAGTCTGGAGAGAAAAGCAGAAGTCTGGAGACAAGAGAAAGGAGTCTGGAGACAGAGAAAGGAGTCTGGAGACAGAGAAAGGAGTCTGAGACAGAGAGAAAGGAGTCTGGGAGAGAGAAGAGCAGAGAGACAGAGAAAGGAGTCTGGAGACAGAGAAGGAGTCTGGAGACAGAGAAAGGAGTCTGGAGACAGAGAGAAAGGAGTCTGGAGAGAGAGCAGAGGAGATAGAGAAAGGAGTCTGGAGACAGAGAGAAAGGAGTCTGGAGAGAGAGCAGAGGAGACAGAGAAAGGAGTCTGGAGACAGAGAAAGGATCTGGAGACAGAGAAAGGAGTCTGGAGACAGAGGAAAGGAGTCTGGAGAGAGAGCAGAGGAGACAGAGAAAGGAGTCTGGAGAGAGCAGAAGGAGGACAGAGAAAGGAGTCTGGAGACAGAGAAAGGAGTCTGGAGGACAGAGAAAGAGAGGTCTGGAGACAGAGAAAAGGAGTCTGGAGAGAGAGCAGAGGAGACAGAGAAAGGAGTCTGGAGAGAGCAACGGAGAGGAGACAGAAAGACAGGAGTCTGGAGGAAGAAACAGGAGTCTGAAAAGAGCGAGCGGGGGAGGAGGAGACAGAGATAGGAGTCTGGAGAGAGAGGACGATGAGACAGGAGTCTGGAGAGAGGAGTGCAGAGGAGTAGGAGGCAGAGGATCTGGAGAGAAAGGATGACAGAGGAGTAGGAGGACAAAGGAGTCTGGAGAGAGAAGGCAGAGGAGTAGGAGGACAGAGGAGTCTGGAGAGAGGAGGAGGAAAAGAAGAGTCTGGAGAGAGAAGGAGGAGGACAGAGGAGTCTGGAGAGAGGAAGAGGAGGAGACAGGAGGAGGAAGAGACAGTGGAGTCTGGAGAGAGGAAAACGAGGAGGAGACAGGAGGACTCACGAGAGAAGAGGAGGAAGAGACAAATGTCTGGAGAAGAGCGGAGGAGACAGAGAAAGGAGTCTGGAGAGAGAGCAGAGGAGACAGAGAAAGGAGTCTGGAGAGAGAGCAGAGGAGACAGAGAAAGGAGTCTGGAGACAGAGAAAGGAGTCTGGGAAAGAGCAGAGGAGAAAGAGAAAGGAGTCTGGAGACACAGAGAAAGGAGTCTGGAGACAGAGAGAAGGAGTCTGGAGAGAGAGCAGAGGGGACAGAGAGAAAGGAGTCTGGAGAGAGCAGCGGAGGAGGAGACAGAAAGACAGGAGTCTGGAGGAAGAAACAGGAGTCTGAAAAGAGCGAGCGGGGGAGGAGAGACAGAGATAGGAGTCTGGAGAGAGAGACGATGAGACAGGAGTCTGGAGAGAGGAGAGTGCAGAGGAATAGGAGCAAAGGAGTTGGACAGAGGAGGAGAGGACAAGGAGTCTGGAGAGATAGGAGGAGGACAGAGGAGTCGGAGAGAGAAGGGCAGAGGAGTAGAGGACAGAGGAGTCTGGAGAGAGGAGGAGGAAAAGAGGAGTCTGGAGAAGAAAGGAGGAGGACAGAGGAGTCTGGAGAGAGGAAGAGGAGGAGACAGGAGGAGGAAAGACAGTGGAGTCTGGAGAGAGGAAACGAGGAGACAGGAGGACTCAAGAGAGAAGAGGACGAAGAGACAAATGTCTGGAGAGAGAGCGGAGGAGACAGAGAAAGGAGTCTGGAGAGAGAGCGGAGGAGCAGAGAAAGGAGTCTGGAGAGAGAGCAGAGAGACAGAGAAAGGAGTCTGGAGACAGAGAGAAAGGAGTCTGGAGACAGAGAGAAAGGAGTCTGGAGAGAGAGCAGAGGAGGACAGAGAAAGGAGTCTGGAGACAGAGAGAAAGGAGTCTGGAGACAGAGAGAAAGGAGTCTGGAGAGAGAGCAGAGAGACAGAGAAAGGGTCTGGAGACAGAGAAAGGAGTTGAGACAGAGAAAGGAGTCTGGAGACAGAGAAAGGAGTCTGGAGAGAGAGCAGAGGAGACAGAGAAAGGAGTCTGGAGAGAGAGCAGAGGGGACAGAGAAGGAGTCTGGAGACAGAGAAAGGAGTCTGGAGACAGAGAAGGAGTCTGGAGACAGAGAGAAAGGAGTCTGGAGAGAGAGCAGAGGAGACAGAGAAAGGAGTCTGGAGAAAGAGCAAGGAGAGACAGAGAAAGGAGTCTGGAGAAAGAGCAAGGAGACAGAGAAGGAGTCTGGGGACAGAGAGAAAGGAGTCTGGAGAGAGACAAGAGGAGACATAGAGAAATGAGTCTGAAGAGGGAGGAGGAGAGACAGACAGGAGTCTGGAGAGAGAGGAGGATGAGACAGAAGTCTGGAGAGAGGAGGGCAGAGGAGTAGGAGGACAGAGGAGTCTGGAGAGAGGAGGAAGAAAGAGGAGTCTGGAGAGAGGAGGAAGAAAGAGGAGTCTGGAGAGAAGAGGAGGACAAAGGAGTCTGGAGAGAGGAAGAGGAGGAGGACAGAGGAGTCTGGAGAAAGCAGAGGAGGAGGACAGAGGAGTTTGGAGAGAGAAGGAGGATAGAGGAGAAGGAGGACAGAGGAGCCTGGAGAGAGAAGACAGGATTGAAGAGGATTGAGAGAGGTTCCTGGAGGGAGGGGGAGAAAAAGGAGAATGGATGGAAAAGAAGAGATAAGAGTACGGAAGGAGAAGGGGATAAGACTAAAGGGAAATGGATGGGAGAAGTCTGGAGGAAGGAGGACACAGGAGTTTCAGCTTTAATATACATGATACAGTTACTGTAGATCCATAAATATTTGGACAGTGACAACATTTTTTCTAGTTTTTGTTCTGTACATTAGTTTCTCTCTGACAATCCCAGAATTCCTCCGGCTGCTTCTTTCCTGTATGACATCATCAATAAATACTAGGGCCCAAGGGCCACTGGCAGCCATGCATGCCCGGCCATCACACCGCCTCCGCCATGTGTAACAGATGATGTTGATGCTTTGGATCATGACCTGTAGCCTTCTCCATACTTTATTCTTTCCATCATTTTGGGTAGAGGTTGATCTTGGTTTCATTTGTCCAAAAAATGTTCTTCCAGAACTGTGCTGGTTTATTAAGATTTTTTATAATTAAAGTCCAATCTAGCCTTCTTATTGTTGAGGCTTATGAGTGGCTTGCACTGTGCAGTGAACCTTAGTCTTCTTATTCTTGAGGCTTATGAGTGGTTTGCACCTGCAGTGATTCCTTAGCCTTCTTATTCTTGAGGCTTATGAGTGGCTTGCACATGCAGTGATACCTTAGCCCTTCTTATTCTTGAGGCTTATGAGTGGCTTGCACCATGCAGTGATTCCTTAGCCTTCTTATTCTTGAGGCTTATGAGTGGCTTGCACTGAGCAGTGAACCCTTAGCCTTCTTATTCTTGAGGCTTATGAGTGTCTTGCACCATGCAGTGATCCCTTAGTCTTCTTATTCTTGAGGCTTATGAGTGGTTTGCACCATGCAGTGATTCCTTAGCCTTCTTATTCTTGAGGCTTATGAGTGGTTTGCACCAGTGCAGTGAACCTTAGCCTTCTTATTGTTGAGGCTTATGAGTGGCTTGCACTGTGCAGTGAACCCTTAGCCTTCTTATTGTTGAGGCTTATGAGTGGTTTGCACCGTGCAGTGAACCCTTAGCCTTCTTATTCTTGAGGCTTATGAGTGTCTTGCACCATGCAGTGATCCCTTAGTCTTCTTATTCTTGAGGCTTATGAGTGGTTTGCACCATGCAGTGATTCCTTAGCGTTCTTATTGTTGAGGCTTATGAGTGGCTTGCACCATGCAGTGATTCCTTAGCCTTCTTATTCTTGAGGCTTATGAGTGGTTTGCACCGTGCAGTGAACCCTTAGCCTTCTTATTATTGAGGCTTATGAGTGCCTTGCACCCTGCAGTGATTCCTTAGCCTTCTTATTGTTGAGGCTTATGAGTGGTTTGCACCGTGCAGTGAACCCTTAGCCTTCTTATTATTGAGGCTTATAAGTGTTTGTACCGTGCAGTGATCCCTTAGCCTTCTTATTGTTGAGGCTTATGAGTCTTGCACCGTGCAGTGAACCCTTAGCCTTCTTATTCTTGAGGCTTATGAGTGGTTTGCACCGTGCAGTGAACCCTTAGTCTTCTTATTCTTGAGGCTTATGAGTGGCTTGCACCGTGCAGTGAACCCTTAGCCTTCTTATTTTGAGGCTTATGAGTGGCTTGCACCATGCAGTGATCCCTTAGTTCTTATTCTTGAGGCTTATGAGTGGTTTGCACCGTGCAGTGAACCCTTAGTCCCTTCTTATTTTGAGGCTTATGAGTGGCTTGCACCATGCAGTGAACCCTTAGCCTTCTTATTCTTGAGCTTATGAGTGGCTTGCACGTGCAGTGAACCCTTAGCCTTCTAATTCTTGAGGCTTATGAGTGGTTTGCACCATGCAGTGATACCCTTAGTCTTCTTATTCTTGAGGCTTATGAGTGGCTTGCACCATGCAGTGATCCTTAGCCTTCTTATTCTTGAGACTTATGAGTGGCTTGCACCGTGCAGTGAACCTTAGTCTTCTTATTTTGAGGCTTATGAGTGGCTTGCACCGTGCAGTGATCCCTTAGTCTTCTTATTGTTGAGGCTTATGAGTGGCTTGCACCGTGCAGTGATCCCTTAGTCTTCTTATTGTTGGCTTATGAGTGGCTTGCACCGTGCAGTGATCCCTTAACCTTCTTATTCTTGATGGCTTATGAGTGCTTGCACGTGCAGTGACCTTAGCTTTTATTGTTGAGGCTTATGGAGTGGTTGAACCTTGCCAGGACTTAGCCTTTTATTGTTGAGGCTTATGAGTGGCTTGCAAGTGAAGTGAACCCTTAGCCTTCTTATTCTTGAGGAGAGCTTATGAAGTGGCTTGTTTTATTGTTGAGGCTTATGAGTGGCTTGCACCATGCAGTGAATCCCTTAGTCCTTCTTATTCTTGAGGCTTATGAGTGGCTTGCACCGTGCAGTGAACCCTTAGCCTTCTTATTCTTGAGGCTTATGAGTGGCTTGCACCTGCAGTGAATCCTTAGCCTTCTTATTCTTGAGGCTTATGAGTGGCTTGCACCTGCAGTGATCCCTTAGCTCTTCTTATTCTTGAGGCTTATGAGTGGCTTGCACCTTGCAGT